>APFE030354249.1:357247-397357 GCA_000404065.3 Pinus taeda | reverse complement strand
TCCATGTTGTAATATATTTAAACAACTGAAAACTGAATATCACTTTAACGCATAAGCAGAAATGGTTAAGAGATAAAAGTACCATTATTATAACTAGTCCTTACTCATGAGCTTCAAGCGACAATTGATTTATCTCTCCTTGATTTAACATCCACTAAGAGTACAGAAGTGCAACATCAGTAGCAGATATCAAAAGCAAATATCAAATAAACCTTGTTCCATTCATTCACCAAAACCTCCTCTGAGGGTGCAAAAGTGCATGTTCTGAGGACAAGTTTTTGATAAATTTCTAGACCCTTCTCTAAATGCATGAGAAGGGTTTAAATACTAATAACTAAATAACTTATTTACATAAATTGAGGATTCGGTTTAAATGACCGTCCTCTTTCTAAGCAAAACTATTTCTAAATTAAATCTACTATCTAACTATTTCTAACTCTACTCCTTAATGTCGCAAGCATTCAGTATTTTCCTGAGTGGAGTCAGCTGACTGTCTTCCGTCTTTGGTTGAGTCAAGCAAACAGAATCGACAAGAGCTGGCATTATCTTCTCAGTAAAATTGATGATGTACTTGAGAGTCATCCAATGACTATGTGACATTACCATGTATACCTGGTAAAAATCCCATTTCAACTTGGTTAACCCTTGGGCTGCTTCTGCTTTTCCTTTAGTCTTCTGTTTCCAGTTTGTTTCTATCGCTGATTTCTTGCAATTTTCGGCGTTTGCAGGTGACTGAGTAACTAGGGGCCTTCCTTTTCGAGCAATCTTTCTTAGTGATTCGCGATTAGCGCCGCTAATCGCGCATCGGAAACTGCCTTTGTTTCTTGATCTGGGCTTCCCTGATGCGGTTTTTGCCTCTTACGCCTTTTTCTCTCATTCGGTATAAAACTCAAAATTTGTAAAAATAGTGATTCCGTGAGCTCTTGACCCTGAGAATTAAACTATCTGTTTTTGGTATCAGCATCGTTCAGTACCTATTCAACCATGGCTGTATATGAGAAATCTGTGATAGATGCCTCAGAAGAGTTCTGCGGCTCTTTTTCTTCCTTAAGTGGATTAGGTGTGCCTTCCGAAATGTACATTGGAGCGCTGCCTTTCCTCCTCGTAGTTTTCTGCATACTACCCTGTATAACGCTTCGTCCTTCTTTCCTGCAGTTTACATTGAGGTGGAAGTAATGATAAAAGATAATGACAGGAAAAATTTTAAATGCCGAAGATATGCAAAACATGCCACCTTACGTGAGCTAGTTCTTCGAAAAACACAACACCATACTTCATTAACAACTGGCAATAACTCATTAATTCGCATTAAAAGACATGACCAACTCTTGGCTGAAAACGTTTTCTCAAATAATGAGCCAGAACCAACTGCAATGGAGGGGTCCTGCGATTTTGCTTTGCAATATCGCAGATCGTTGTATCGCAAATCGCAACATCATCGCGCTGTTTTTTTATCGCAAGGTCGCAGTATCGCAATATTGCAACATCGCAGCTTTGCAGTATCGCGGTGTCGCAGTGTCGCAGTATCGCAATATCACAATATCGCAAATCGTTATAATCCTTATGTGTGATTCATGTGTTTTTTGCGATGCGCAATATGTGATATCGCATATCGGTGATTTTAGAGTTTTTCAATGTGAGTGTTTCTTTAGTGTATGCGATGCGATGAGGTTTCGCGTCGCAATCTCGCTTGTTGTCATCATTTTAACTCATTAGAAGGTACCCTATCATTCTTTGCGCGATGCGATATCTCTTAAGGAGTGAATTAATTTTCTTCATTATGAAACTTAGGTTTTTAAGATTTCTTCAAGGTATTTTCCTAAGTCCATAATGTTGTAAATTTCATCTAAAAAGAAAATGTAACACTAACTAATTTTTTGATTTTTACTGAGGGTCCCCACTTATTTAGTATTAGCAATAACACTTCATAAGGAGGGGGGTTGTTGGTGGCCACAATAGGCTCTCGGCATGATTTTTACTTGTATATGAATGGATAATGTGTTTATGACATAATTGAGGATAATGCAACAAATGGCATGAGGGAACAATGGTTCATAGCGATTCTCATATAAGTATGAGATCCCTACACTTAATTATGTTATTTACACCTATAGGTTACATGTTGATGATATGTTTGACGAAATCCCTGTCATGGCTAGTATGGGTCTAGTTATGATCTTGTTCATCTTATTGATTTTACATCCTTGTTTCCTTGCATCCTTACCAATTCTAAGTGATCATTCTATTCTAGGCAGTGTCCTGGGCTCTAGGTTGAAAAAGGTGGCTCAAATCCCAGAATGCTAGCAAAACAGAGCGTTAATTTAGAGACTAACTCGCCTGGGCAGTGTCTAGGAAGCATTATAACGTGCCTTGCCAATGTCTGGGGAGCGTTAGTCTGGAGACTAACTCGCCTAGGTAGTGTCTAGGGGGCGTTACCTTGCCCTAAGTTTCTCAAACAATAGTAGGACCTAGGGACAGGCAGTCTGAGTGGTTGACTTGTCTCCTAAAGGTTATTTGGATGATGTTGAATGGCTGTTTGTGATGATCCATTGATTCCATTTCCTTAAAGTCACCAAGTAGGTTGAATCTTATCATAGTGGCCTCTCATCACATGTTTACCCCGGCTAGCCAGTTGCTTGGGTAGATGTGGGAGGAGGGTGTTACAGATTGCTTTTTAGTAGGGTGATCATTGTAAATACTGCATCAAGCTAAGTTATAAAGCTCCATGGGAAGTATGTTTTATTTTCAACAGTTTTGCTGAGGTATAGGTGTTGTTTAACATCGAGGATGGTGTCCCCCAAGGGGGAGGGTTCTATAACAAACCTGGTGAAAATTCCATGTAATAAAAGTTAATAAAGGCAAAATAATAACCACGGTTAATGGGACACTTATTCCAAGTTGAATTATTGGCAAGACATCCCAGTGTAGGTGTTCATTGGTTTATTATGGCTAAGGGAATTGGCAAAGGAAATGGTTAAGGCTTTGGAAAGGAAAAATGAAATTTTGGGCAAATTTATTTATGAAAATAATGGAAAATGAATAAAATAGAGGCCTAATTGATAAAAAGGCTTCTAAGGATCAGTTGGTACCTTTTGTTAGTTAAGTTTTGGAGCTCTCTCATTATTCTCTCTCTCACACACACACTCTTGGATACTTAGAGTTTTCTTGGAGCACTTTGACATTCGATCAAGAAAGGCAAAGAAGGCAAGAGGAAGGAAGGAACAAGAAAGCAAGAGCAGGATCAAGCATCTACAATAGGATTCTTTGCAGGTATCGATTTGTATGTGTGTTTTCCTTACTAGATTTGGCATGGATAGTATTGCATGTGGTACTTTTTTTTTATGGCATGGGTTTTGCTAGGTGTGATTGTGTTTTCAGCCTAGCCTTGTCATTTCCAGTTAGCCATGGTGTGATGGGGTTTTCATTTTTTGGTTGAGTTGGATTGCCAGATGGATTTGAAGCTGAGTGAGGTGGATCTATAAATAATAGAACACATGGCCTAGTAACCCCTGAACTGGATTGTGGGTTGTGGTAAAGCCAGATTTGTGTTGCCTCGGTGGGCCTAGGAATCCTCGACCGGTGAATGGCAGGATATACGATAAATATTAGAGGTTTTTTCCCTTGATTAGGCCTATGAATCCTTGTTGGTGAATGGTGGGATATACGGTAAAGCCTAGAGGGTGGAGTCTCAATTTAGGGCATAGTGATCCCTGGATTAGATTGTGGATTACGGTAAATCCTGAGAGACTAGGAGATAGGAAAATTCCTTACGGTGTAGGTGGAGAAATTTGGTGGCATCCATGCTTGTGTTGGCCTTGTGATCTGGTGGAGATAATGGTAAAGACTGTTATGACATGTTTATTGTTTTGGCCTAGTGATCCAATGTCGACTGTGGTAAAACTTGGTTTCTATTAATGAGGGTGAAGTGGTTTAGTCTCGGGATTCCTTGGTTGGTTCTTTTGGTTTGAGTCCCACATTCATGCTTGGAATATGGCACGGGGGTGAATGGCTTAAGAGAGAACTAGCTCAACCATTCTATGGTCGGGTGGAACGTGGTAGTCCCATCTCGAGTTGGCTTGTGCATCAATTAATAAGAGGTTATTTCCTTGACATCTTATGCGTAAATGTATTGGTGTATATGTGGATTCTATGGCTGATGTATCCTTGATATTTCTATTGTTATTATGTTGGTTATAAGAATGTCTTATGACAGTTATGATGTACAGCTCTCCTCATGTTTTCATTTGTAAATGAATTAATAATGTATCTATGACCCAATAGATGATAATGCAGCTAATGATATAAGGGAACAGCACTTCTTAGTGATTATCATATAAGTATGAGACCCCTATGCTCAAATATGTTGTTTACACCTGTAGATTACATATTTGCGACATGTTTGATGAAATGCATGTTATGGCTAGTAGGGGTCCAATCTAGAATTTGTTTTTGCAATTTCATCATTGTTATGTTGTGTAAATTCATTTACGAATGTGTCATTGAGTTTTTGGCAGTGACCTGGGCTTTGGACTTGAAAAAGTGGCTCAAATCTCGAAGACACAGGCACATCACTAGGCAGAAAATTCCCTAGACGCACGCATACCCATGTCGTGGGAGCGTCTAGAGACTCCTAGACGCATGCTTGTCCATATCAAGGGAGTGTCTAGGGGTTTAGTTGTGTGAAACTTCAGTGGATCTCAGAGGCTAGTTACTTGAGTGGTTGGGTTGGCTCCTGGGAGTCTTATTGTTGATGTTGAGGATCTATGTGGCATGTTTTTGTCAATTCCACTTCCTTAAGGTCACATAGGAGGTTGAATCTCATTATAGTTGCCTCTCGTCGTATATTTACCCCGGTTGGCCGGTTACTTGGGTGGATGTGGGATGAGAGTGTTACAAATAGTTCACAAGTTCCATAGAACCTCAAATTCATAATCAAATGTACAATTCTTCGGTTGTCTTCAAAGTAATTAAGAGGTAATTGAAAGGCCCATCACATGTTATGTTGGATTTTTCAAAACATAATACAAGATTTGATCATTCTTCTTTTGGAAAGGAATGATGATTAATATTTAGAAGTATGTGATGAAATGTGACACATGTATATGAATAAAGAGGAGAAGAGCTCAAATGTGAAGGCAAATCAAGTGATCAATTGGCACCATGAAAAATGGGTAGAACGCATCAATTATGATTCTAAAGGAGCACCAAAAGCAACAAAGAAAAATTATCTCATTAATGAAGTTCAATGAATATATATGTAACAGTCAAGGAGGTTATACTTAGTTGTTCAATATTTTTTTACCACCATACATTGGTGTCAATTTATGTAACTATTATACCAAGAATGGCATTACTTTAATTTTGTTAGTATATGATTGATCCAAGATCTTTTACTTACAGATGCATCGGAATTACATATAATAGAGTTAATTAACCATGGAACTTAAAAGCAAGTAAACAATGCAGAAATAATCAAAAGAACACAACAACCATGACACAATGTTTTGATTACGGAGTTCGTCCAATTTGGACTACGTCTCCAGGCCCTGCTCAATGGTGGGGAGGCCTTCATTCAATTAGTGGCATAAAAGAGATAAAAGTACAAGTAACAAGAATTTACAACCCTTATACCTCCAAGATGAAAGATGGGCAGAGAATGGAGAGCCCAACTTCAAAAACAGACAATACCACTGAACTCCTTGCGAAAAACAGTGCAAAAACATTTATCCAAACTTCCAATTTGGATGATCGAGCCTTTTTCAACCTCTTAGAACCTCTGTTGCTTAAGGTGAGGTCTGTCCTACTTCCAGGGTCAGCGTCTGCTACGTGCTTGTGCTTCTAAACTATTATGCTGACTCCCTTTGCCTTTTCGGACACAACAACCATATATATGTGAGCGTGGTGGCATCACTCAAAACTCAGGCAATTTTAACATAATAACCAAGTTAGGCAGGAGGGATCGGGCCATGAGGATTTATGGCAACAACCTTATAATAATGGTGAAATCTCGTTCAAACATAGCAAAACCCATTTAAATGCGTATGAGGTTAGGCGACATGTTTATCGATGCTTTTAACTATCGACAGACAGTCCAAAGCCATTACAATAGGCTCTTCTACGATAAATGGACCCACCGGTTTATATAACACAATATATAATATATCACATTTGGTAGTCCCCATCGCACATCGCAATCAGCGCTTTAGACCATCGGCGTGTTGACCCATACACTGGTGTAATCGCGGACCCGACGGGAATATACAATGTAACATATAGAAATACCATGTTCGGCGCCCGATCGCAAATCGCAATCGGCACTCACAGCCGGAACCATATCGCAAACACCTTCTCATTTCTGTGATTGCGATCACATTGCAATCCGTCTACACGGGTCGATTCTTCAACACTTTTCCACCCCCGATTTGCGATCTACGATATCGAAAATCGGCACTGCTAGGGGTCGGTCATTGACCTGTGACTTTTGTTTTTCCTGATATGCGATATGTGGGGCCCAATGGCATCCTGCCACTTGGCGCCTCCCCATTCATTGGAACTTTTGCCATGTCATCTTCTCCTGCCACCTAGACAAGTCAAACTCGAACTTTGACTTGCTCTAACTTCTTCATTTGGACTCAGATTTCAGTGTCATTCCCACTGTTGGAATCTAGATGACGAGCACTTCGATTCGATGTTAAGTTTATCCAAATTCTACCACTTTGAATTTTGAGCCTTTTACCATGCCACTGGTACTTTTCTGAAGATCCACCTGAATCAATCCTCTAGGACCATCCTAGATCAATCCTCCCCACTAAGAGATTTTGGACCACCAAAAGACTTTTCAGTCAATTGGCAAGTGAGGAAACTGCTCCCTCACTTTTTCCTTCTCCATCCATCGAGCTTTGCTTGGATGCATTCCTTTGAAGCCAACACGGATATACTCCGATTGAGTATGATATCTTTGGGCAACTTATCTAGATACTTTGGTGCAAAATCATTCACTGTAGGAATCTGTGCAACCTCCTCGGTATCCATAATCAATGGAGGTTCATAAAGTGAAAGGTTTTCTATATTCACCATTGAGTACATCTACATATAAGCAGGAAAGTCAAGACAAAAAGCATTGTCTCCAATATTCGCCAATATGGTGAAGGGACCATATCGGATGGGTCTCAACTTCTTCCCTTCTCCCTTCATTCTATCCTTACTGATATGGACCCATACCTTGTCCCCAACTTGAAACTGATGGTTAACTCGGTGCTTATCATGTCGAGCTTTATACCAAGCTTGAATCTTCTCCAACTGCTCTTGCACTGCATGATGAATCACCTGTATCTGTTGAATGAAATTTTGTGCTTTGTCCCTATCATCTTGTCCATTGTTATCCTCCTCTTTCCCAAAGACCATGTCCAAGGGATCTCTAGGTAGATAGCCAAAACATGTCTCAAACAGTGAGCTCTGTGTAGATGAATGTGTTGCTCGATTGTATGCATGTTGCACATAAGGAAGTTGTTCATCTCGCAACTTGGGTTGTTTCCCACAATAGCCTCGCAACAATTGTACCATGGTGTGGTTGACAACCCCTGTCTATCCATTGGTCTGTGGATGAAATTCCGTACTTCTTTTCAGCTTAGTGTCCATCATTCTTCACAAGCTGGTCCAAAACTCCCCAAGAAAACGAGAGTCTCGATCTAACACAATAGATGTGGGCAACCCAAAATGGACCCAAACATGCTGAAAGAAAAGAAAAGCAGGCTACTCAATGGTGACTGCTTTTTACAAGGCATTAAAATACACATTTTACTAAATCGATCCACAATGGCATACAAATAGTCAGGACCTTTCCTAGGCATAGGAAAAACTCCTACAAAGTCCATGGACACACTTTCCCATGGTCGAATCAGAATAGGGAGTGGTGTGTAGAGCCCAAATTTTCTATTAGAGGGCTTTGAAATAGAACACAACACACAACCCTTTACAAAGCGAGTCACAATGTTTTTCATGTGAGGCCAAAAACAAAACCTCTACAAATGACATAATTTTTTCTCAATTCCAAAATGACCAGACACCAAAGAGGTATGAGCCTCTCTGATTACATGAACCCTTTGACCACTAGGTATGCACAGTTTGCCAAGGTGGTACAATAAATTTCTCTGCAAGTAATAAATGTCCACCTGCTATCCACGAGTCAGTTTTGCATAGATTTCTTTAAAATCACTATCGTTGGCATATTGTTCAGCATAAATTTCTAACAATAAAGAAACATTTTGCAAAACTACAGATGCAGAAATAGGAGGGCGAGAAAGCATATATGCTACTTTGTTGTTCGTGCCCTTCTTGTATCTTATCACCAAATGAAACTGTTGGAGGAATCCCATCCATTTGAAGTGATGGGCTTGCTGAACTTGGTCTGTGATTGAAGATGCTATAAGGGTTGATGATCCGTATGGATGATGGCCTCCTTGCCGATCAGATAGTGTTTCCACTTCTTTACACTCTCGACCAAGGTGTACAACTCCCTGTCATACGTGGGATAATTCACAACAACCTGGGATAAATTCTCTGAATGGTAACATACAGGCTTTCTTTGCTACATCAATACAGCACCCATGGCATATCCGTTGGCATCTTTTTCAATTTCAAAAGGTTGTTGAAGGTCTGGTAAGGCTCGCACTAGTGTTGTGTTGATCTTCTCTTTTAGTGTGTTGAAGGATTTATGTTATTTTCCTCCCCACTAAAAGGCATGCTTCACACTCGTCAAGGCGTGCAAGGGGGGTGTGATAACGAAGAAGTTCACAATGAACCTTCTCCAATATTGTACCGCACCCAGAAAACTTCGAACCTCTGTAACATTCGTGGGCTTAGGCCAATTCATAATCACCTCCACTTTAGAGGGATCTATTTTCAATTGTCCATTTCTGACAATGTGACCTAAATAAATCAGAGAAGTCTTCCCAAACTATCACTTTGACAGTTTCAAATATAGCTTTTCACTTTTCAAAACATCAAGCACTTTCTTTATATGACACACATGTTCATCCCATGTCCTACTGTACACAAGAATATCGTCCAAATATACAAGAACAAAATGATCAAGAAAAGGCCTAAATAAATCATTCATTACCCTCATAAATGTGGTTGGAGCATTGCACAGTTCGAATGGCATCACCATCCATTCAAACAACCCCTGTTTATTTTTGAACGTAGTCTTCCAAACATCCTTCTCTGCAATTCTAACATGGTGATAACCACTATGCAAATCCAGCTTTATCAAATAAAAAACATTTTTCAACTGATCTAACAATTCATCAATGCGAGGGAGAGGGTGTCGATTCTTCACCATGATCTTGTTCAGTGCCCTGTAATCTACACATATTCTCCATGTGCCATCTTTCTTGGGCACCAACACGATTGGTGAGCCACAAGGAGAAGAACTCGTTCTGATGACTCCCTAATTTAACAGTTTTTGCACCTATTTCTTGATCTTCTCCATCTCAATAGAAGCCATGCTTTACATGCCAACATTCGGTAAAGGAGAATCCTATTGTAAATGGATCTCATGTTGGATTTCCCATTTAGGGGGAAATCCTCTCAGTTCCTGAAACAATCCATCATAATCAGAAACAATTTCAAATAATTATTTCTTATGATCAGGATTACAACCTTTGAAAGCGTCAGGCATCTCGGCCTCTTTCACTCTCACTATCATGAGCATGCACCCTTTGCTGGAATTAACCAGTCATTTAATATGTCCTGTGCTTACAAGGCTAACATTAACTTTTGTATGATGAGCTCTGACTATATACTCTACCCCATCCTTTTTGAGGTGGTATTTGTTTTCATGCCGAAAGAAAATGACCTTTCTGTCATATAGATATGGGATTCCCAAGATGATTCCATAGATGTCCAATGGCACTACATCTAACTCTACCTCATCAACTAATTTAGAAGCAATAACAAATCTGGCCCTAGACTTCTTGGTGACCTGCAATTTGGCTTTATCACTTACCCAACCAAGTGGGTATGGACTCGAATGAGGCTCAGTTTCAAGGCCTAACTTTTTCACTAAGGACTCTGAGATTAAGTTTTCTTGGGAACCAGAATCAAACAGAGTTTCCACCTTTGTATGTTTTATGACAACTCTAATGTGGAATAACTCAATTCTCTTCTACTCATCACTTATAGGCTCATTCAAATAACTCGTACTTGCAACCGAATCAGAACTATCATTAATAGAAAGAGTACCTCTTATGCCCACAGTTGTGATCAATGTCTCATCGTCGGAATCTGATCCAAGGTCCTGCATTGTTGCCACTGTCCTCTGCTTCCCCTTTCCACAAAATCTCTTTGGTATCAACTTTAGATATAGCTTCTAGCAGTGGTCCTCATCATGACCATCTTTCTTGCAATGAGTGCGATACGGTGTTGCTTCGTCCCCTTTCTTGGCTGCAACAGTCTTCTTATCCTTCCCTTTTCCTTTCTTCTGGAATTTACCATGCTAAGGTTTGATTGGTGCCTTTTTGGCTTGATCATCTCGATCATTCTTGCCTCGGCTTTCAAGATGAATAGCCTTTACGTTGGCCGCATTAATTGTAGTAGGCTCGAACAGTAATAATGAGTGTCTAATGTAACTATGTAGCGCATCTAATGAGATGCCCAGATTCAGTGCTTGTTTTTGAAACCCTTCTGTGAAGCTTTGCACATTTTGGACCTTACCTTGCCTTAGAATTTTCGATCCATAAGTTCCCTTTGCTTATAACCCAGAGGGTAGAATTGGTCTTTCAATGCATAAATAAAACTATACCAAGAGGACGGAAGGTTACCTGAATTTGTGTTGCCTTTTTGCAACTTTCTCTCCCACCAAACAAGATCAGTTTCGCTCAGCCGAAGAGATGCTAATTGGAATTTCGCCTCATCTTCTTCGATCTGCTGGATTGGGCAGTAAACCTCTATATGTCTAATCCAATTATTGAGTTTTTCAGCACTGCACTCTCCATCGTACATGGACAGGTCAAACTTTACGTCTAACTTGAAGAAAGGTTTCTTAGAGGTATGCTTGGAATTTCACTGAGAGTGATGAGAACTATCACTGGAAGAAGGGAGGGAGGAGGATCTTCTCCACCACCTTCCTGATTTACCAGTCCATGATCATCGATGTCCTTCTTCTCATGCCCAAGCGCCTTCTCATACTCTGCAAACAACTTGTCCACTTTTCCTGCCATATTGTAGAATACCTTTCAAAAATTATGTTCCTCTTCCCAACAAGCTTCTTCATTGGCCATGTTTCTTCTTCATTGTGCACATCCTACTTCAGGATCAAAGGACTTAAGTGTTCCTTCTCCTTTTTGCAGCTTGTTCCGGGTTAGCATAAACTCATGCAATTCACATCTACAAAGACCTGCTCTGATACCAAACTTGATCCAAGATCTTTTACTTACATATGCATCAGAATTACATATAACAGAGTTAATTAACCATGGAACTTAAAAGCACATAAACAATGCGGAAATAATCAAAAGAACACAAAAACCATGACACAATTATTTGATTACGAAGTCGTCCAATTTGGATTATGTCTCAAGGCCTTGCTCAATAGTGGGGAGATCTCCATTCAATTAGTGGCATAAAAAAAGATAAAATTACAAGCAACAAGCAATTACAACCCTTATACCTTCAAGATGAAAGATGGGTAGAGAATGGAGAGCCCAATTTCATAAACGGACAGTACCACTAAACTCCTCATGAAAAACATTGCAAAAATGTCTATCGAAACTCCCAATTTGGATAATCGGGCCTTCTGCAACCTCTCGAAACCTCCCTACTACTCAAGGCGAGATTCGATCTACTACTAGGGTCAGGGTTTGTTGCGTGCATGTGCTTCTGAACTATTATGTTGACTTCCTCCACCTTTTCTGACACAACAACCATATATATATGAGCATGGTAGCATCCCTCAAAACTCGGGGAGTTTTAACATACTAACCAAGTTAGGGAGGAAGGATCTAGCTGGAAGTATATATGGAAACAACCTTATAATAATGGCGAAATCTTGTTCAAAAGTATCAAAACCCATTTAACTACACATGAGGTTAGGCGATATGTTTATCAATTCTTTTAACTATCGGCGGACAGTCCAAATCCATTACAACAGTCTCTTCTGCAATACATGGACCTGTCAGTTTATAGAACACAATATATAATATATCGCATCCAACGGTCCCCATTGCACATCGCAATCAACACTTTGAACCATCGACACATTGACCCATACGTTGTGGTAATGGTGGACCCAACAAGAATATACAATGTAACATATAGAAATACCGCGTCTGACGCCCAATTGCAAATCACAATCAGCGCTCACATCTGGAACCATATCGCAAAAACCTTCTCGTTTCTTTGATTGTGATCGCATCGCAATCCGTCTGCACCGGGGTCGATTCTTCAACACTCATCCACCCCCAATTTGTGAAATGTGATATCGCAAATCACAAATCGGCACTTTTGGGCGCTGATTCTTGACCTGCGACCCTTGTTTTTCCCTATATGCGATATCTGGGACCCAATGGAAGCCTGCCACTTGGCGCCTCCCCATTCGCTGGAACTTTTGCCATGTCATCTTCTCCTGCCACTTGGACAAGTCAAACTTGAACTTTGACTTGCTCTAACTTCTTCATCTAGACTCAGATTTGAGTGTCGTTCACACTATTGGAATCAGGATGATGAACACTTTGATTCAATGCCAAGTTTATCCAGATTCTTCCACTTTGAGCTTTGAGCCTTTTACCATGCCACTAGTACTTTTCTGAAGATCCAATTGGATCAATCCTCCGAGATCCTCCTAGATCAATGATCCACATATCAAGCTACGAGTTCAAAATTCCAATCTCTTTTAACACAAAATACTACATTTTCTTCTCTTTTTTATCTAAACATGTCCTTTGTAAGGTTTGAACATTAATCTCCAGAAGAGAACTTGTGGCTTTTACTAATTCACCTTACCAATATTAAAAATTTTAAATATCTACACAAGTAAAAACATTCAATATAGTATTAAAGATTCTACATGTTGACACTAATCATGAACAATGTTGATATAAAAAGAAAGATTCTCAATATTTATACTAATTAGGTGCAAGTGAGAGTTGTTGTAAACAATATATTTCGATATATTATCATCTATTGCAAACTCGCCATTTCTTGGCACTAACAATGTTGACTTGCTATGTTAATCCTTCTATCTCAACCATGGCCTTAGCATACCAACTTAGCTAATATCTTCTCAACTCGACATGCATTTTTTAAGCTTGGCAACCAGAAAAGGGGAGTTGGGGACTTGAGGTTGTCCACTATCAATGATTTCAACCACAAGGAATCTTGTAATTAAATGGTAGATAAATTAGCTTGAGAGAGGACTTATCTCCACATTAAACAAGATAAACAACATAGACACACATCCTTTTGCATTTTTGTAGGAAAATGCAAAATATGACTAAAAAATGCATCAAATAGCTTAGCATCAATGCAATCCAATTGACGATGATGTTTGGGCTATAATCAATGTGTTTACTTATGAATTATCATAGATATCAATCCAATCGATGATGATGTTCATGGTATAATCAATCATCAAATTTATAATCTATCATAAGTGAATCATATTAATGTGTTATCTAGTGGCATGCATTATTATATGTTGAAACACACCATACTTGAATTGTTTATATGACAATATCTCAAAAGCCTCAATATAATGGGTTTGAGACCCATTATTTCAAGGTTTATGTATGACAATATCTCAAAAGCCTCAATTTATAAGGGTTTGAGTTAATCATTAATAGTCACTATGTACCTTGAGTAGGGATTATTAGTAATCAATTTACATCAATATACAAGTCTAATGATTATAACTTTATCTTGATCAAATGCACTTAATTTTTGCAATTATTCAAAATCCAACTTAGAATATATTTTAATTTTTTCAGCATGTAGATGTGCGATTGTTTGAGATGATATTATGATCCTTTTACTCAAATACATCATATTACCCATTGTGAAGCTTCAAACATTATGGAAGCCCTTAATATCATTATATATTCAATGCCATTTACAACCACATTAATATGTTGTTGAACCATGTCATTGGCAACAATACCCTATTGTGGATTGTGCTCAAACTTGTTAAGGACTATGCAATGGAAATTATTTCTCTAACTATGTAGTAGGTGAGGATTAAAGAATCAAACCGTTCTCCCCCTTCCTTGGCCCTTGATAAGCAGGTTGATATATGTAATGACAACAAAAAAAGTTATCCTTTTCTTCTTGCCTCTGAAAAGAGTATCCCTCCTATTCTTCACTTAATAATTCCTACTTAGGATTCACTTCTACCACATATAGTCCACGTCTGCAGAGAAGCTTTCCTGTAGTTTTATAGTGTTATTACATCAGGAAATATTTGACATAGGGAAAAAAACTTGATATAAACAATGTATGCAATGGATTAATTTGCTTGATCTTATATCTAGATAGAAAACTGGAAATATACTAAGCCTGTTTGATCTTGTGTCCTCCACCTTTGCCCAATTCTCTTCATGGTGTCACATCCCTTTACCTGCAAGGTTGACATATTTTTTTTGTGTTAAGAGGACTAATGGATTGATGGTTGTGTGGATGGTTATTCAGAACAACTTAATTTTCATATGTTATGACTATGCACAAAGGTTTGGTTCCTATCCAAACATTTATGTGAATTAATGATCCTATGTAAGTACGAAACATCTAGAGGCCTCAATTATTTGCAATTTGTAGCTACCAACTCATTACATAAATCATCAACTCCCATACACCACTTGAGATACAAATCCTACAACTTCCCACACCCCACCACTATCCAACCTAGCTGCAAGTCAATAACCATTAGCACCTCACCAATTCCAATATCTATATATTTCTTGCATTACAAACCATGGTGGCCTCCATATCCCTAAATCTTTGCAAAAGGAAACATCAATATCCACCAAATTCTCATAAGACTTGGATCGAATGAAGAGCCCAAAGTGACTAAATTGCACAATCCTTGAGAGATCTATCAAGTACAAGAGTGGCTTAACCATTATACCATGATGTGGTACCAATCATTGATCTAAATGTGAAGGTCTACGTCTAGGTTCTCTATAACATTATATCTATGGAGAATCCTAGTTACCATTTTTCCTCTAAGTAATTAGGTTTTTCTCTTGTTGAATGACTTGAGTTGATAAAATTGTTTATGGTCTAAAGATATACCATAATGTTGCTTGATATCTCTATTACTCCTAGACATGTCCATAGCTTCAACTAAGATTTAGTTATTCCTGCTTTCATTATTGCATGGATCACATTCTCTTCTAACTCTCTTTGCTTCATATTCATTCTTCCTTTCTCCAATATTCCTGCCCCTAGTTATTGTGCTTCCACTTTCTCATGCCTTATTTTTCACCAAGTCTTCACTAATTCCTAGGATTTATTCTCTAATCCCTCAAATTACCATGAGTGGGATTTATTTCTTTGAGAGGTATCAATGTCTCAATTGAGTTGTTTTATTTTGTTGGAGAACACATTTATATAAATTGGAGCTTTGTCAAATATTATGAACTTACTAGTGATGCAAATTCCACTATTCATTATAGTGCTTGTACCATAGCCAAGTGTGGCTACTACTACTCCTTTTCCTACAATGTGAATCAGTACTGGATTTATAGCCATAACCACTAACATCTCAGAAAAACCAAGGAAGCAATTTTACAAACATGGATTAGTACCGAGTGGAAAGAGGGACATTGTTCAATGATAGTTGGAGAGGCATTCTATGGATGTGGCATGTCAAGTGTCTAATATAATTGAGTCATAAGGATGAGTTTCTTGACATTGTAGTATAATTTATTATGATATATAGTGTTTTGGGCCAATTTGTTTTTGATAGTGAATAAGATTTGTTGAACGATAATTAACTAGGTTAGTCTACATCATCATTAATAAGATGGATAGTGTATGGCAACTAGTTTTTGTGTTGTTTCCTTATTCCTTCCAAAGTGATTAAGCAATAATACATTAACTCTAAGTCAATCGAGGCTAAATGATGGAGAATTTGAGGCGAGCAAAATTTGGACCCTACATTCATTAACAAATTTTGGCAAGAGTTGCTCAAAATTCAATGTACCTAATTGATGAGCATTGCACATTACCCGCAAAAATATGGTTAAACTAAAGTGGTCAACAAGTGCTTAGAAACCTATTTGTGAATCTATGATTTTGAAATACCATATCAATGGACACAATGGCTTCTCCTTTCAAAATGGTGGTACAACACCACTTATCATGGAACTACCAAAGTGATTCCACGTGAATTTGTCTATGGCAAAAAATCCTTCTTAATGATTTCTTATTTACTAAGCACCTCCACAACTTAGGCAATGGATAACACACTTCACACTAGAGAATCCATTCTCCATACAATTAAAGAGAATTTGGTTTAGCTTAGGATATAATGAAACAACAAGTAGACCAACGTCATTCAGATGTTTTTGTTGTAGAAGAGGATTGGGTGTTTCTTTGCCTTCAACCTAATAAACTAGCATATTTGATGTAACACCCTCATCCCACATATACCCAAGTAATCATCCAAACAGGGTAAATATGAAATAAGAGGCAACTATAATGGGATTCAACCTCCTAGGTGACCTTAAGTAAGCGAAATCGACAGAAGCACACCACATTAGACCTTCCACATAAGCGACAAAACTCCTAGGAGCCAACCCAACAACTCAGGTAACCATCCCCTGAGACCAACTGAATTTTTAGACCATTAAACCCCTATACGCTCCCTTGATATGGACAAGCATGTGTCCAGGAGGCTCCAAATGCTCCCATAGCATGGGTATGCATGCATCTAGGGACTTTTCTTCTCATACCTGTGTCTGCGACTCTAGGATTTGTGCCACTTTTTCAGGCCCAGAGCACAGGTCACTACCCAGAACTCAATGACACTTTTAGAACTAAAATATAACAATATAATAATTATACAAATGCAATTACTTGAACAAGGACTTAATTGGACCCCTAATAACCATGAAAGGCATTTCGTCAAACATGTCACAAATATGTAATCTATACATGTAAACAATAGATCTGAGCATATGGGTCTCATATTTATTCGAGAAACACTAAGAAGAGTTGTTCCCTTATCTCATTAGTTGCATTATCATCTATTAGGTCATCTATACATTATTCATTCATTTAAAAATAAATACATGAGGAGAGCCATACATCATCACTATCGTAAAACATGCTTATAACCAACATAATAACAACAGAAATATCAAGGATACATCAGCCATAGAATCCACATATAGACCAGTACATTTACACATAAGATACCAAGGAAATAACCTCTTATTAATGAATGCAAAAGCCAACTCGGGATGGGACTACCACGTTCCACCTGACTATAGAATGGTTGAGCCAACCCTCTCTTCATCCATTCACCCTCATGCCATATTCCAAGCATGAATGTGGGACTCAAACCAAAAGAACCAACCAGGGCATCCCGAGGCTAAACCACCTCACCCTCATCAATACAAACCAAGCTTTACTGTAATCCACACCAAATCACTAGGCCAAAACAATAAACATGTAATAACATGCTTTACCATGATCTCCACTAGATCACTAAGCCAAAACAAGCATGGATGCCACCAGATTTCTCCACCTACATCGTGAGGAATTTTCCTATCTCCTAGTCTCTCAAGCTTTACCACAATCTGCACCAGATCATTGGGCCCTAAATCGAGACCCACTCCCTATGCTTTATCGCATATCCCATCCCAGGATTACTAGGCCTGATGGAGAGCACCCACCTCTAGGATTTACTATATATCCCGCCATTTATTGGTCAAGATTCCTAGGCCCACCGAGGTAACACAAAATCCAGATTTACCACAACCCACAGTCTAGTTCAGGGGTTGCTAGGCCATGTGTCCTATTATTTCGAGATCCACCTCACTCAACTTCAAATCCATCGAGCAATATAGCTCAACCAAACATGAGAACCCCATCACATCATGGCTATCCAGAAATGGAAAGACTAGGCTTAAAACACTGTCACACCTGGAAAAATCCATGCCATAACAACAAAGAACCACATGCAATACCATTCATGCCAAATCTAGCAAGGAAAACACACATACAAATCGATACATGCAAAGAATCTTGTGGTAGCTTCTTGGTCCTACTCTTCCTTTCTTGCTCCTTCCTTCCTCTTGCCTTCTTTACCTTTTTGATCTAATGCCAAAGTGATCCAAGAAAATTCTAAGTGTCCAAAAGTGAGTGAGAGAGAGAGAATAATGAGAGAGCCCCAAAACTAAACTGGCAAAAGGTACCAACTGATCCTTAGAAGCCTTTTTATCAATTAGGCCTCTATTTTCTTCATTTTCCATTATTTTCCTTCTTTTCCCTTCTCACTTGTAGCCTATGACCTTTCACCTCCCTTTTCTCCTAATTTCCATTATTTTCATAAATGAATGTGCCAAAAATGCCATTTTCCCTTTCCAAAGCCTTAGCCATTACCTTTTCCAATTTCCTTAGCCATAATAAACCAATAAACACCCACACTAGGATGTCTTAGCCAACATTCAACTTGGAATAAGTGTCTCATCAACCATGGTTATTATTTTGCATTTATTAAATTTTATTATATGGAATTTTCACCAAGGCCGTTACAGAACCCTCCCCCTTGGAGGACACCATCCTCGGTGTTCAACCACACCTATACCTCAGCAAAATTGTTGAAAAGAAAACACACTTCCCATGGAGCTTTATAATATAGCTTGATGTAGTATTTACAATGATCACCCTACTGAAAAGAAAACCAACATGACAACATAACAACATGACACTATAATGACATGACACCCATACCGCTTATTGGAGCTTTATAACATAGCTCATCGTGGTATTTACATCCATATACATATGTACATATACCTTAACATCACCAAAACATGTACCAAAAATATATACCAAAGACATATACCAAAACATCTGCTCAACCAATGAATAAGGAAGGATACATAGGCCACATTTGATTCACCATCTCCCAACTAAGTTCTGGAGCATGAGCACCTTTCTCTGCAATATACACTAAGGTGCCGACTGGAATTCTCCATATGGCTTCACCTGCAATAAAGACCAGTCGATCACATGATCAACATATTTAACATACTTTTTAAGAAATGACACATGGAAAACCTCATGGACTTTTATTGTCGGAGGCAGTGCAAGTCGATATGCTACTGGCCCAATCCTTTCAATAATCCTGAAAGGTCCACAAAACCAAGGTGCCAACTTGGCACATGATCTAATGCACAAGGAGATCTTCTTTGGTTTGATGTGCAAGTACACTTGTTCCCCAACCTGGAACTCTTGAACAACTTATTCTGATATGCATAGCTCTTCTACCTATCCTGTGTTGCCTTTAGATTCTTCTTGATTACCTGCATTTCTTGCTCCATGTCTGCCAACATGTCTGGTCCAATCAACACCTTGTTAACCGGATCACTCAAACCGATGGAAGTATTACAACTCTGCCCATACAATGCCTCAAACATACTCATCTTCAAATATTCCTTATACCCATTGTTGTAAGCGAACTCTACCAGTGGAATATACTCTTCCCACTTCCGTTGTTGATGCATCACATACATCCTCAACATGTCCTCCAATATTTTGTTGACCCTCACAATCTGTCCATCTATCTATAGATGATAAGTTGTACTAAAGGCCAACTCTGTGCCCAAACTTGTAAACAACTCCTTCCAAAACTTGGAAGTGAACTTTACATCCCTGTCTGACATAATCTTCTTTGGAACACCATGCAATCTAACAACATCTCTAATGAATACATGTGCTACATTGCTAGCTAATAATATAGACTTCACTGGAATGAAGTGTGCAACCTTCATCAACCTGTCGACAACAACCATGATGGAATCATGTTGTCTCACTGTCCTCAGAAAACTTGTGATAAAGTCCATGGAAATGAACTCCCGTGTCCATTCTAGAATCGCAATCAACTATAGCAGTCCACCTAGATGCCTACACTCTACCTTTACCTGCTAACAATCCAAACATCTATCCACAAACTCTAATACGTCTTTGTTCAAATGAGGCCAATAATAGAATTTCTTCTTTGATAGCCTGAGTGACCTAAATATGGTTTCACATGAAACTCCCTCAAGATCACCCTTTTTAGCTCACTGATGTCTGACACATATATCCTATCTCTAGACCTAACCAATCCATTTGTTGTAAGGCAGTAGTCCACCTCCTATGTACTTGCACCTCTACCTATACCTATACTCGTACCACTACCTGTACCTGTACCTGTACTCTGCTTCAACCTGTGCACACTCTCCATATACTTGTCATCCTGCTGACCTGCCTATAAGATCCTATCCTCTAGATATGTCCCATAGGATCTCATAGTTGCTATATGGTTTACATGTATCCGCCTGCTAAGAGCATCTGCGATCATATTCTCCTTTCCTTTGATGTACTTGATCTCAAAGTCAAACTCACTGATCGTGGCCAACCATATAGCTTGTTTGGCGTTCAGATTCGGCTGGTCAAACAAGTATCTCAACCCATTATGATCATTCATCAATACAAACCTCCTGCTAAGAAGATAACACTTCCACATCTTCAATGCATGAATGATTGTTTCCAACTCAAGATCATGTGTCATATAGTTATGCTCATGCTCATTCAGTTTCCATGACTCATAGTACACTACCTGTCCTTCCTGCATAAGGACTCCACCAAGTCTTCTCTTGCAAGAATTTGTAAATACTACAAATTCTTTGTCTGAATCTGCGATCTTTAACACTAAAGCATGTGTCAACAACTGCTTAAGATGCTCAAAACTGGCCTCACACTCCTCTGTCCATTCAAATTTCTTACCTTTCCTCTGCAACGATTTAATAGGATAAGAAATTTGTGAGAAATTCCTTATGAATATCTTGTAATAACATACCAATCCCATGAAGGATCTCACCTTATCTACACTTCTAGGAGCTTCCCACTCCATGATGGCCCTTATCTTTTCTAAATCTAATGTTCCTCCCTCCTTGGAAACAACATGTCCAAGTAATGCACCTTTGCCTTAAAGAAGTTGCACTTGGTAAGCTTGGCATATAATTGATCCTCTCTTAGCAATCTCAACATTTATGTTAAATGATCGACATGTTCTTCTTCATTCTTGGAGTATATCAATATGTCATCAATGAATACAATAACAAACTTGTCTAAATAGGGACACAACACACTATTCATCAAACACAAAAAGGTAGTTGGAGCATTAGTCAAATCGAATGGAACTACAACAAACTCGTAATGCCCATATCTGGTCTTGAAAGTTGTCTTGTAAATGTCCTCCTCTTTAATGCATACTTGATGATATCCAGATCTCAGATCAATCTTCGAAAACATTGTTTCTCCCTTTAGCTGATCAAACAAGTCATCAATCCTCGACAACAAATACATGTTCTTGATTGTCACTTTGTTCAACTACCTGTAGTCAATGCATAATCTAAGAGTGCCATCCTTCTTCTTCACAAACAATATCGTTGCACCCCAAGGCGATACACTTGGCCTAATGTACCCTTTGTCAAGCATCTCTTTCAGCTGCAACTTTAATTCTACCAACTCATGTATGTTCATCCTGTAATGTGCTTTTGATGTTGAAGCTGCCCCTGGCACCAACTCAATAGAAAAGTCTACTTCCCTATGAGGTGGAAACTCTGAAATATTTACAAGAAATACATCCTGAAACTATTGTAGAACTAGGTACCTGCTGTAGTATACCTAGGGGGGATAATATGGGGTACAAAGGGAGGTGCCCAAGAGAATAATGTAATAATGGGATGGGCCATAGTAATAAATAAAGTGGTTAACCCGTATCATGTAAGGGACCACAAGTAGTTAGTAATAATGTAATGGGCCCATGGTATTAGATAGATGGTATTGAGGGAACCATGGTAATGATCCCTGGTATTGTATATATGAGGCCTATATATAGGCTAGAGACTCCACATTGAGGGATGTCAAGGATTATTGTATGAACAAGCATATGGCTTGTGGAGTGTTTTCCTTCCTTAAGGAGTGAATGTATGGTGTTACCCTACCTTAAGGGTTTTAATCAACAAAGAAGCATTTCTATCTATTTATATATTCTTATCTTTTGGGTTTATTTGCATTGTCTTATCTTTTTGGATCAGATCCATAACAAGTGGTATTAGAGCACTTTCTTGGGCAAAAGTGGAAATTTTTTTATTTTTTGCAATAACTTTCTAGGGGGCGAGTTTGCAGATTAGATCTGTACATTTTTGGGAAAAATTTGCAAAATCTAATTGTAGATCTGGATTATTTGTGAAAATATACCCGATTTAAAAAAAAAAAAAGAAAAAAAATCGGCCGAATCGGAATCTGGATGAAGGAGATATCGCTAATCTAAAAATCAGTGGTGTTGTAGACATTTTTTCAGGGAAACGAGTTTGTGGCGCAGATCTGTACGTTTTGGGGCAAAATCTGCAAAATCTAATTGCAGATCTGGATTCTTTGTGAAAAAATACCCGATTTCAAAAAAAAAAAATCGGCCGAATCAGAGTCCAGATGAAGGAGATATCGCTAATCTAAAAATCAGTGGTGTTGTAGACATTTTTTCAGGGCAGCGAGTTTACGGCGCAGATCTGTACGTTTTGGGGCAAAATATGCAAAAACTAATTGTAGATCTGGATTCTTTGTGAAAAAATACCCGATTTCAAAAAAAATAAGTCGAATTGGAGTCCAGATGAGGGAGATATCACTGATTTAAAATCAACTCTTTTTTCAGAAATTTTTGGTGACGGTGGGAGAGTTGCAACGCGGATCTGAAATTCTAGTGCCTATATCGGGATTTCTATCACATGGGAAGATGCAGAATGGTCATTCCATTTCCGAAAACAAGTCATAATAGGGATTCTAAGCAATATTGACGGAATTGTGGCCATTTCAAATTTTCGCCAAGTGAATTTTTCCCAAACCCTCTTCATGGAAGATCTTAATTTTACAGGGGAAGATGATAGCCCTACTATTGAAGAATTCATATAGAAACAGAAGTTCACATATGGGACACTTTGGAAGGTTTTAGTGGGGCTTAATATGAAAGATGAGGCTACCAGATGGTGGTTCTCACTTGACTACAAGCAGTTGACCAAACTGTCATATGAAGAATTGAAAGAGTCCTTTTAGACAAATGGTCTCATGATAGAAAAAAGGAGAATGAGACACGTAAGGGGTTATTTTCTACTAATGTCGCCTTATTGCAGGTTCATGGATTGATTCAGAAGGAGAAGATCATTGTGTCTATAAATCCTAGTTGTAAGCAAAATCTCATAAATGTCAATTTGGCAAAAAAATTACAAGTGCCAGCAAAACACATGGAGCACACACAGGTTAATAATGAGCAGGTGCAAGTTTATAAATATTTGAAGATTTCTATGGACAAGTATGTATTGCATTCTGATTTTTATGCTTCAGATATGGCTAATGAGGATGTTGTTTTGGGATACCCTTGGATAGAATCAGTGGGTACTAAAAATATTAATGTGCAGCTCTGGTATAAAAAGAAGAAAATTACATTACAGGATATTTCCATCAATAAGCAGGTAGAGTCCATGGAAGCTTAAGCAGAAGATGTTCCAGGGACTGACATATCAGATGATGAGCATTTGATGATCGACAATCAAACACAAACGGAGTTTGAAGCAGAAAAGGTTACATGTATTGATACATCAGATGAGGACTCAGTGGTCGCAGTAATATTGGAAGATAAGAAACAACAACAGGCACCACAACATGTACTAGATACCACACAGGCTCCACTATTGGTTAAAACTTCAGCATATCACCACCCACATCACCCCGCAAGAAAACAACCAACAAGATGGCAACGAATTAGCCACCAGGACAACAACCCCCACATGATAGATAGAGAGGAGCGACAATCCACCTACTACACATCAACACAGAAGAGCCGCCACAGTCAACTTCCATCTTAAGCGAGCGAAGCACCAGTTGGATCAAGGGTTCACCTTTCTCTTAGATGGTTAGATACACGTGCATGGTACCAGTGGACTACTCTTTTGAGTAGATCTTATTATTTGTGTTCTTCCCATGTTTCGTCCTCGAAACATGTTAAGGGGGGTGGAATGTAGTATACCTAGGGGGGATAATATGGGGTACAAAGGGAGGTACCCAAGGGATTAATGTAATAATGGGATGGGCCATAGCAATAAATAAAGTGGTTAACCTGTATCATGTAAGGGACCACAAGTAGTTAGTAACAATGTAATGGGCCCATGGTATTAGATAGATGGTATTGAGGGAACCATGGTAATGACCCATGGTATTGTATGTATGAGGCCTATATAGAGGCTAGAGACTCGACATTGAGGGATGTCAAGGATTATTGTATGAACAGACATATGGCTTGTGGAGTGTTCTCATTCCTTAAGGAGTGAATGTATGGTGTTACCCTACCTTAAGGGTTTTAATCAATAAAGAAGCATTTCTATCTATTTCTATCTTCTTATCTCTTGGGTTTATTTGCATTGTCTTATATTTTTGGATCAGATCCATAACACCTGCTCAAAACATATGCATCCTCAACTTCCTTACCTTTGTCGCTAGAAATATGCACTGCAAATAACACACACCCTTTCCTGCAACTGCACTTTGCCTGCATAACTGTCACCATCCTAACTGATGTGGCTTTTTTCTTTCCTTGTAAGACTCTTGGTTCCCCATTGTCATCCAAGCACTCAATGGCTTTGTCATAACAATCCACCTTAGTTCTATGAAGGTATAAACCAGTCCATACCCAATACCATATTATATTATCCCAATGACAATACATTCAAGTGCGCTGATGTAGACATGCCATTCAACTCAAATGCATAAGTTCTTACCCAATGATGAACTCTTTTCTTTGTACCTGTAGCCAACTGCACTAACCAAGACTCTGCATGCACTTCTTTATTCAAACCACACTTATCCACCAAGTCAGGACTAACATAACTATAATTAGATCCAGGGTCAATAAAAATAGAAGCAACTTGATCACAAATCTTATTGTCCCTCTCAATGATAAATGCCTAATGGTATGCATGTTTGTTGTCTAGTGTTGCATAGATACGCGGAACGCTCTAACCAACATCCCCAACAGTCTGTGGAGCCCTACCACCCTGATTATGTGGAAAATATCTCTTAAGGTGTTCCTTACCACATGTCCAACACTCTAACCGTCCAATACCATCACTTCTGTTTTGTTGTTGTGACCCATGTCCCTGTCTAGCTGCATTGAACTTCTTCTATGGTGCTACATTTTCTTTATCTTCTGCATTATGAATCCTTGTCCTTTTTTGTTTCCATTTACCTTTACCTTTATCTTCCCCTTTCCATCCTTGTTGGGATTCATTCTTATGCTTTGACTGTTCATAGCAATGTTTCAATTTCCCAATAACCTCCTTAAGGGACCGAGGCTCATCATACTCAATCTGATCTCTAAATGCCAATGGAAAACCAATAAAAAATCGTTGAACTTTAGCCTTCTCATATTTAATATACGGTACATACCTTAATAGCTCCAAGAACTTAGCCATGTACTCTTCATATGTCATCGATCCCATCTTTAGCTCATAGAATTCTTTGGCCTTATTGTCATAGTACCTTTCTGACAAGTACTTCTTCCTGAAAAGCCTCTTGAACTCATGCCAACTCAAGTCATCTATCCTAATGTCTGTGACCCGCTTAACATCTTCCCACTAGATATCTGCTTTACCTCTCAGGCTGAAAATAACTACTCTAGCCTTCATATTATCTGTGTAATTATGCAACTCAAAGAACTTCTTCATCCCAAGTATCCAAGCCTATGCATCTTCCAACTTCTTCAAGTATCCATCAAAAGTAGGTGGCTTCGATTTCTTAAATTCATCTGGAAACTATCCCCTATCACTCCTCCTGTAAGGATGATAACGATGATGATTATAATTCTTATCAAAACCAGAACTAGAGTAGTATCTGTGTCCATCACCTTTCCTAATTGAAGTATCCAACAACCAACCATCTCTCACTATGTCATCTTTATGCGACCTGTGACCACCATGAGACCTAATTCCATATGCCCCATTAGTTATGTCCTCTTGTCCATGGCTGATCTAAAGTGGTCCTTGCCGCTGCAATTCTAACAAACTCTGAAGGAGTATTGCATTCACCTCTGGTTGTTTCTCTTGTGCCTGCATGATTTTGTCATTGTCCACCTTATAACTCCTTATTTCTTTCTTCAAGCTTCTCAATGTGCCTGCTAAGTCAAAAGAATGCCCAACACCACATTGCTCATCTAATTTATAGGGAGAATCTATGTAGTCTACCATCTTGCTAGTCATTTTGATCTCTTTCCTGCAAGGCATACTATGTCAGCTAAACCAAATCACAATAAACCAACGTATCTTAACAAAATTTGGGAAGGATATCTCATCTGCAAGATCAACCAATCAACGTAATACATGTATAACATATTCATGACAACATATAAAAATATAACACATAAGGATATAAGCATATAACCATCATCCTAGCTAGAATCCAGTCATTAATGCATGACCATATCAACTACACATACACTGACCTCATGCATCACAACAACAACCATACCAATGTACAATGACAATATGCAAGCATAAACAACATGTAACCAATCATACACTCATGAAGGCACAATTCACAACAACAACATCCTCTTTCACATGGCGACATCACTACAGCCACGGCCAACACCATGCATATGCAACAATCATATAGATCACAAGACGATTAACACATGTGCAACCGACATGAATGCATGACCAACATACACTGCCCATCTAGTCCAAGGGGTTAACCATGCTCTGTAACACTTTGTGGTATCAGATATGACCCAAAGAGAGCACAACCCGCTCTGATACCACTTTGTAACACCCCCATCCCACATCTACTCAAGTAATCGGCCAACCGGGGTAAATATGTGATGAGAGGCCACTATAATGGGATTCAACACCTTAAGGAAGTGGAATCGATGGAAACACACCACACTAACCTTCCACATCAGTAATAGAACTCCCAGGAGCCAACCCAACCACTCAAGTAACTAGCCCCTGAGACTAACTAAAGTTTTAGACAATTAAACCCCCGAACACTCCCTTGATATGGACAAGCACGCGTCTATGAAGCTCTAGACACTCCCACAGCATGGGTATGCATGCATCTATGAGGCTCTGGACACTCCCACAGCATGGGTATGCATGCATATGGGGACTATTCTCCTCAGACCCGTGCCTGCGACTTTGCGGTTTGTGCCACTTTTTCAGGCCTAGAGCCCATGTCACTGCCTAGAACTCAATGACACATTCAAAACTAAAAGATAACAACATAATAATGATACAAATGCAATTACTTGAATAAGGACTTAACTGGACCCCTACCAACCATGTGAGGCATTTCGTCAAACATGTCACAAATACGTCATCAATAGGTGTAAACAACAGATCTGAGCTTAGGGGTCTCATACTTATTTGAGAATCGCTAAGAATCATTGCTCCCTTATATCATTAGCTGCATTATCATCTATTAGATCATAGATACATTATTCATTCATTTACAAATCAAAACATGAGGAGAGCTATACATCATCACTGTGATAAAACATGCTTATAACCAGCATAATAACAATGAAGATATCAATGATAAATCAACCATAGAATCCACATATAGACCCGTACATTTACACATAAGATACCAAGGAAAGAACCTCTTATTAATGAATGCAAAAGCCAACCCGAGATGGGACTACCACATCCACCCGACCATAGAATAGATGAGCCAATCCTCTCTTTAGCCATTCACCCCCGTGCCATATTCCAAGCATGAATGTGGGACTCAAACCAAAAGAACCAACCAAATCATCCTGAGGCTAAACCATTTCACTCTCATCAATAGAAACTAGGCTTTATCATAATTCATACTGGATCACTAGGCCAAAATAATAAACATGTAATAACAGACTTTACCATGATCTCCACTAGGTCACTAGGCCAAAACAAGCATGGATGCCACCAGATTTCTCCACCTACACCGTGATGAATTTTCTTGTTTCCTAATCTCTTAGGGTTTAACGCAATCCACACCAGATCATTAGGCCCTAAACCAAGACCCACTCTCCAGGCTTTACTGCATATCCCATCCCAGGATTACTAGGCATGATGGAGAGCACCCACCTCTAGGCTTTACGTATATCCTGCCACTCATCGGTCGAGGATTCCTAGGCCCATTGAGGTTACACAAAATCCAACTTTAACGCAACCCACAATATGGTTCAAGGGTTACTAGGCCACGCGTTTTATTATTCAGAGGTCCACCTCACTCAGCTTCGAATCCATTCGACAATCCAACTCAACCAAAACATGAGAACCCCATCCACCATGGTTATTTGGAAATGACAAGACTAGGCTGAAAACACTGTCACACCTAGAAAAATCCATGCCATAACAACAAAGAACCACATGCAATACCATGCATGCCAAATCTAGCAAGGAAAACACACATGCAAATTGGTACTTGCAAAGAATGTTGTTGTAGTTGCTTATTCCTTCCTTCCTCTTGTCTTCTTTGCCTTTTTGATCCAATGCCAAAGTGCTCCAAGAAAACTCTGTGTGTCCAAGAGTGAGAGAGAGAGAGAGGATAATGAGAGAGCTCCAAAACTGAACTAACAAAAGGTACCAACTAATCCTCAGAAGCATTTTTACCAATTAGGCCTTTATTTTCTTCATTTTCCATTATTTTCCTTCATTTTCCTCCTCACATGCAATGTGTGACCTTTCACCTTTTTTCTGTCCTACTTTCCAGTATTTTCATATATAAATGTGCCAAAAATACCATTTTGCCTTTCCAAAGCCTTCACCATTGCCTTTACCAATTTCCTTAGCATAATAAACTGTTACACAGTAATTTGTCACTGTCCTCATTTCAGTCCTTCTACTGTGTCATGTGTCAAATCAACATGTTCATATCTTCCCATTGATAAACAAATGCTCTATGTTGCTACAAATGACCCTTATTCCTTAAGTTTCTGCCTCGTCGCGAGAAAACCCTTAATATACGCGATGTTCCCATGTCCATAACGGTCTCATCGCGACTCCGTCGTGGGTGTACATCTGTTTCTAGCGACGGTCGGTTTTCTAGACCGGACGCGAGGTTATGAGTTATTTCTTGCGATGACGAGTTTGTGTGCATTGCCTCATCGCGATGCTATCGTGAGTAACCAGTTTACGTCCCGCAACAATCCAGATTTGGCAAATTCGTTCCAACAGTCGGCCTTCTGGATGTCTCCAAACCTGGTTGTTGGCATACTTTGTGTCGCCCTTCCTCCTATGGTATGGCAGTTCCGTCATTTATGCTACCTTCCTTGAGGATGAGCTCTCTCTTCCACTTTTCATGGAGAATCCTTCTCCTATTAAAGCACTCACCTTTGATATGATCAGCAAGTTAGTAATTCCTTTGGTTGAGCAGTGTTGTTAGTGCTTTTGAGTTTGATAGATAGCTGGTGTGGGTGTGACAAGTGTGAGATTGTTGATAGCTTGTGAAAGGTTGTGGAGTGCCCTTAACTTTGTGTTAAAGCTTATGAGTGAGAGAGAGACATTGTATATTGGGAGATTCATCCTTGAAGAGTGAATGCTTGAGAAACACACTAGCTGGATCCTTTGAGAAGGCTTGTGACATCAAGACTCGGTTGTAAGCTTGTTCTTGTTTCATTATTAATACAATCAATGATGTTTTCCTATGTCTTGTATGTAATCTACTTGATAGCTCATCACTTCTTGACTTTGTGAGTAAATAGATCATTGTTGTTTTCTGGTTACGTGCTTTGTTGTATTTTCTTTGCATTGTTTCAGGTTGATCACTCATTGAGGAGAAGGAAACGGAGGCTGGAGCAGCGCAATGGAACTTCATCGACCACCGGTTGAGGTAGGCCTCCAACAATGGTTGTTTAAGGAAATCTATTGTTGATCTGTCTTTGTTGTGACTAGACCCACTCTAGGGCTAGAGGGGTTGCCTCTCTCCGTAGAGGGAACACTTTCCTGCATCACAAGTTGGCGACTCCACTGGGGAGTCTGTCCTATGTTTTTCTCGTGATTGCTTTTGCTTGATTTTGAGTCAATGTCTTTTGGATTTTTGGATTGAACCATCAGTCTTTTGGGTTACGTGGGTCAATATGGGAAATCCCTTTGTTGCCTATAACAATAGACTGGTCTTTGTTTGGGAGTTTTTGTTTGCCTTTCATTGTTTTTAAGATCATCGCTGAAAAAATTTAAACAGTCGCACCGACATCGCGTTGTCTCTATTTTGTAAGTCTATGCGTCGCTGAATCTTGTCACACAGTCGCGACAACTCTGAAATCGGCTCGTCGTGTGAAAGACGTGTACTTCCGCGACGACGTTGCTCTGTTGCTACGACTAGTGGCTGATCGACACTAGTTGCTTATGCTACACCCGCGACGATTCCTGTAGAATTGTTTTTTTCAATTCTGCCTCCTGAATTCATTAGTCTCGTTAATCCCTTGTCGTCCTTCTCTTATCTATTAGTTTGTTTTAATTGCTTTTAGTTAAGGTGCTCACTTTTCAGTTTCATTAAAGTGAATCTTGTATTTTTGGCTTTGTGACCTAGTTTTTCAAGTTTTGATTAATTTGGCTTGGTTACTTGTCTGTTCAAGATTCATCCGCAACCCTCCTGTCAGTGTGCTTGAAGTGTTTCCATCACTTGTTTCTTGCTGATTGATGTTTAGTGTTATTTGTTGAACCAATTTCCCTGTTGATTCAATTGTTTCACTACCAGACATAGATTACAATTGTTTGGGTCAATCAGTTGCACGCTTGCTTGTTTGTTTCTTTAGAATTCAAAGCTATCAAAATCAAAAGATTGCATTCATTAGTATACGAAAGTGAAAGTGTATTTTGCATTTCAAGTTTTTCATGTTTAAAAAATTAAAAAGCAAATTTTAAATCTCTCATTAGTAGTATCGATGCACTATAGGGATTGATGTGTTTGTACATTGTGTCTCTTGAGTGATTGCATTTGTTGATCTTGGTTTTGTCTTGGTTTGGGAATGATCTCTCTACCCTTCTATAAGTAGGAGTTCATCGAAATGAAAGATGCTTTATTCATTCTAGTTGCATCCTAGGTTTTGATATACATACGATAAGGCCTGGAAATTGAACATAATTCAAGATCAACTCTAAAATGAACTGAATAAACTTAACAACGCATTGGAACATAACGCACATTATTTATAGGTCTAGGCTAGAGACGTGCTCCAACATCGTTAAACCTAGTCTCTATTGTTTTCACTTAAGGTTGGGTGATTCCTCCTTCTGTGATCCAATAGCTGCTAGCACGGACTTGCGCTCCCAGTACCGTCGAGTATATGTATGTTGTGAGACCCCACTAGGTTATCATCCTATATCCTTAGGAAGCCGTGTCTACCACCTTGCAAACCATAATGCACCGAACACAACATTCGAGAAGATTGACTACCGTACAGAAATTCCTTGGTTTTCATATGATTGCCAAGGTGTATATGCAGTTTTACGGGTTGTTTGGTAAACCTTTTGCGTAGTTCTCCAGAGTAGTCACTTTCATTTCTTTTCAGACTCCCTAAAAGAAAAGGTCCATCTGAGCACTTCTCCTTTCAGGCTCATTAAATATTCGAAGGCGACTAGAGTCATCTTTTCGTCCTTTTCTCGACTCTTTAAAAATGAAAAGGTCAAGTTTTGTTCTTGTGTCTTAAAATTTATTCGGCCACGTTCACATTTACCCTGTTAGATCTTGTTTGCGTTTTAGTTTGCGTAGGGTTCTTACTCGTTATTTTTCCTAGGATTTTGAATTGAAACATCCTAGTGGAATCATCGATCCCGTCTCCTATTCCAAGTGACCAAGGATCTCCATCTTCTGTCGCCCTCGAGGTACCGGTTGTTTGTAATACTCTTCCTGTTATCCTGAGTATCCAGCTGCTTAACTCTCGCGCTCCAGAGGATGAGTCTTACGACATTCATTGGAACCCCATTTGGGAGCCTTCCGAAGAGGACTTTCCCGTTACTCATCTTGGTGTTTCGGTCCCGATGTCTTCCTCCAATATGGATGAGACGACCCCTGTCTCCGGTGAAGAATCCTTTTTGGTAGGAGGTGAAATACCTATGCCTACGGAAACTTCACCCTTCCGTGTCACTTCCCTTGGTGTCTCATTGCCTTTGCGCTATAATGCTTTGGCGGATATCATCGGTTCTAGATCTCCCCTCTTGAGTTCCATATGGTCTCGTACTGTCCCTCCGACTTCAGAGCCTTTTACACCCCAGATTCACAATGTGATTGTCACATATGTTCCGACTATTCCAACCGTTTGTGTGGCTTCTTCAACCCTTGTTGTCAGTGCTGCCACTACTTCTTCAGTGGTGACTACTATTGTCGGGCTTTCTGCTGGTCCTACCAATAATGGCCCAACGGCAGGAGTTGTTAATCCTACACTAAGTGCCCCACATTCTTCTGGTTCCATTCCAGCAGGGGGGCATATGATCAATATATACAAGCTCTTCAGAATTCGGATCCACAAAATCTGTTTCATTATTATGATTCTCGCGGAGCTCATATTTATTACCCCGGACCTATGCCATCTCAACCTGCGGTTGAGGTCATGGTTATGTTGTCTGTTGCTTGGGGTACCACCACTTATCATGGTGGCCAAGCGCCGCCTGCTAATCTTCAAGGAACACCCTATCAAGGTCAGCCATCTTATGGGCAACCCTCTCATGGACAACAGTATTACAGACAACCTTATCCAGGGCAACCTGCCGGCCCACAAGGACAACCCTTCTAGGGACAACCTTCGGCCTTTGGTGGTTCATCTTTTACCTACTTCGGGCAACCTTCTGCTAATCCGGGACAACCTTACATACAACAAGGCCAACCCGGTATCCAGCAAGGCTACCCTTCTGGGCAAGTCAGTCAGCCTCATGTTCAGCAAGGCCAACCCACTATCGAACCTAGTCAACCATCTGGACAAATTGGTCAGCCTCAAATCCAACCAGGCCAACCAACCGTCCAGTCTGCTCAGCCATTCGGCCAGTCAGGACAACCCTCAGTTGTGCAAGGTCAACCCAATACCCAGCAAGCTCAACCTTCTGGTCAAATGGGTCAACCTCAATCTCAACCAAGCCAACCTTCTAGCCAGATGGCTCAGCCTCAGTTCTCCCAAGGATATCCATCTGGGACTGTTCAACCGGGCACTCAAACGCTCGTTGCTTCTCAAGCTCCACCCGGTTTTCAGCCCCAGTCTGGGCTCCAGACCCAATCCGGTCTCCAAATTCAGGTTGGATCCCAACCCCAACCTGCTTATCAAACACAGTCTGGCCCCCAGGCTCAGTTTGGAGCCCAACTGCCTTATAATTTTTAGCAATCCCAAGGGCAAACTCAACTGGCCCCATACCAAAATTATCAACAACCACAGGTTAACCCTTATCAGAATTTTCAGCAGTCATATGTTGCTCCTGTGGGTCAAGTTGGTAATTAATGGAATGTTGGGGGTCAAATCCAGGGCCAACTGTCCAGTTATAGCTATAACCCCCATGGACAAAATCCCTATGGGCCAAATCCGTCTAGACAAAGTCAATGAGGGAAACAAGCAACTGGGTGGAACTTTGGTGCTATTTCTTATCTGCGGCCTCAGATGTCCTTTAACACTCAATTACCCTTTCTAGCAACGTTGGAATTACCAGATGTGTTCAAATTGACAAATGATCCCATTCTTCATAATTCGTATTGGCCGCTGGTTCCAACTAAAATTCTAGGTGATTGTCCCAAGTTTGATGGTAAATCTGGAGAAGATCCCCAAGCTCATGTCTTGACTTATCATCTATGGTGCTCATCAAACTCATGGCTTGATGATTCAATCCAGCTCCGCCTTTTTCAATGAACTCTCACTGGCTTTGCTGCTAAATGGTATATTGAGCTAGCTCGCAGATCTTTTCAGGACTTTAACTCGTTGGCTATGGCATTTTTAACTCATTTTTCAGTTGTTGATTCGATATGAAACAAGCACACATCTCCTGACATCCTTAAAACAAACCACGACCACGCATATCTCCGATCATATCCATGAATGGAGATGACGTCGCCGTTTGATTAAGTTCTGGATTACTGATCAGCTTCTGGTTGACTGGTTCACGACCTCATTCGTCGGTCCGATAGCCTGGGACATTGCTATGGGGGCATGTGTAACTGAAGAGCAAGCTATCACACGTGATCAGTACCTTGACTTGGTTTACTCCCAGTCTGGTACACTATATGATTATTTGCCTGATGCTCTGAGGCCCGAAACTTCCAAAGCCTCGTCAACACCATCTGTTGACGGCATCATCGGTTCTATAAATACATCCTCTAAGAAATCTTTCACGAACCCTGGGAAGCAAAAGTCGAATGCTTTAAATGAAAACACTTCTCAGGTCGTATCCAATTCTGGTAACACTTCCGAGGTTAACATCGTTCAATCCACCATGGCGGACAAAGCTTCGAAAGGAAAAAAGAAGGGAAAAGGAAAGAATAAGGCCGACCAACCGAAGCAAGATTCCCCTAAACCTCCACCCGAGGAAGGTGCCAAACGCAAACCTAAGTATCCTTGCCTTATCTGTGACGAGGATCACTATACCAAAGACTGCCCAAGGCAGTCTGAAGTTAGTCGTTTGTTGAAAGGTGCCCCTGGGACCCCTGCTGTGCTCAAAGATCCTTTTCCCTCGCAGCAAACTCAAATGGTGGCTGATCCATCTCAATCCTCTTCTCCCTTTGGTTCTTAGGTATTTATGGCTGGGACGATTCCCGTCCACATTAGTACTCGGGCAAAAGAGTATCCGTCGTCTGTCGGGAAGGAAACTGAGGTCCCCTCTAGTGTTCTTCTGTCCAGTTCTGGTCCCCTCCATATCGAGCGACCTGGTACTGAAACGGTCATCCAACCCCCTCCTAAAGGGGTGCTCCGGAAGTCTTCTTACAACCCTAATGCTCGCGCTGCTCAACACTATAACATCGTTGAGGACTTAGCCTAGGCTCCGTTAGCTATGTCCGCACTAGGAGTCCTCCAGAGCTGCCCCTCTCTCAGGAAGTCCTTGCTATCGGCCATCGGTGGCATTGACCCAGTTGACTCAGATTTGATCACTTTTGACCTAGACAGTCATGTACCGAGGCTGCCTCACCAAATTGCCTTCTTTTTTCAAGTCATCATCAATTCTAAAACTATTCACCGCACGGTCATTGATGAAGGTGCTTCTACTTGCATTATGTATGTTGCTTGTTGGAAGGCTATCAGTTCTCCGACCTGAGCCAGTCTCCTACGACCTTGGAAGCCTTTGATGGGAGAGAGTCTCATCCTTGTGGTATCATCCAGCGCTTGCCTATTACTCTGGAGGGGAAGACGGTCGAAGTAGAGGTCGAAGTTGTTGATGCCAATTTAACTTACAACCTCCTTTTAGGATGAAGTTGGACATATGCCATGCGAGCCGTGGCTTCATATCTATTTCATGTTATTCGTTTTCCTCATCAGGGGAAAATCGTCACGGTAGACCAATTGTCCTTCTTCGCCTCTTCTTCCTTCGATGGCAACGTGCCTTTCATGGAGCATACCTCCATTCCATGTGAGATTGTGGGTGCTGGACTCTTCAAAGATCCTACCCTTATGGGTGTTTTTTCACTCCCACCTCCCAACATTGCTCCCATTAATATGATTTTTGTTCACTCTGATCCTTGGGTTCTTCCTCCCGTTGATCAGATAGAATCCTGGGGCGATGAGATGCCGTTGAGTCCTGCCGAGCTCAACTACGTCAAAATTGTTTCTGCATCGGCTCCATCCTCTGAATTTGCTCCTTCGAGCAAAGCTCTCGACTCATACGTTCAATCCCCTTGGCTTGGAGATGGCACTTCTTTAGACCCTTTATAAGAAAATTTTCCTACTGATGAAGCGATTATTGAGACCATGTCTTTTGAGGAATCCCCTTGGTCTGATCATCACCATCGTTCCTCATTTCTCCCTACCCATAAGGAAATGCTTACTTGTCTCGAGTGGTTTTCTCCTTGTCTCCCATCTCAACCCCTTCAGACACCCATCCAAATTCATCAATTGCCTTTTGAAGGGAATATGGGGAACATTACACAAAGTCAACCAATCGACATCTCTGTTAAACCAAGGATTGTCAAGCACATCCATGTTGGAGTGACTTGTACTCCAGAGGAGATTTGGCTTTATACTGATCTTTTTCGCGAATTTCGTGATGTTTTCGCTTGGTCTTACGAAGAGATGCCCAACATCGATCCTAGCATTGTGGTGCATGAAATACCTACATATTCGGGTGCCAAACCTGTCTAACGACATCTGCGCCCCGTGCACCCCCAAAAGGTTGCAGCTATTAAAGCGGAAGTTGAAAAGCTTCTTAAGGCTGGCTTCATTTACCCTATCCCGCTCACAGATTGGGTCTCTAATATTGTCCCTGTGACTAAAAAATAGGGCACTATTAGGGTATGTGTTGATTATCGCGACATTAATCGTGCCTGTCCCAAAGACAACTACCCTACACCCTTCATTGACCAGCTCATTGATGAGTGTGTCGGGAGTGAGATATATTCATTCATGGACGGCTTTTTTGGTTATAACCAGATTAATATCTCGCCTGCAGATCAACACAAGACCGCCTTTACCTATCTGTGGGGCACTTTTGCTTACAAAAAGCTCCCCTTCGGTTTAAAAAATGCCGGTGCCACCTTCCAATGCGCAATGTCTTATGCATTTCTTGATATTCGACACATTGTGCAACCTTACCTGGATGACCTTCCGACTCATTTAGCGAAACGTTAAGACCATCCAACCCACCTTCGCGAAATTTTTCTTCGCTGTCGACACTATCGTATTCGTCTTAATCTCCATAAGTGTGTCTTCTGCGTGGAATCCGACAGACTTCTTAGGTTCATCGTCTCCCAGGAGGGTATCCGTCTGGATCCCCTTAAAGTCGAAGCCATCCTGAATCACTCTCCCCCTGCTTCTTTGCAGCAATTTCAGAGTTTGTAGGGTAAAGCAAATTTTTTACAGCGATTTATTCTGAATTACGCTGAAGTGGCCAAAGGCTATACGCGGTTATTAAAGTGGGACACCCCTTTTCTTTGGAATATTGCTGCACAAGAGTCATTCGAGCACCTTAGGGCCTTCCTTGTTTCTGCTCTGTTGTTACGTCCCCCTGACTATCACCGAGATTACACTCTTTATTTAGCCGCTGCTGATACCACCATCAGTATTGTTCTAGTTCAAGACGATGATGATGGTACTGAGCATGTTGTTTACTATCTCAGTCGCAATTTGCTTGATACAGAAACTCGATATGCCTATGTCGAGAAGTTGGCATTGGCCGCTGTTTGCGCCATCCAACATTTCCTCCATTATATATTATTGCGCACCACGACGGTGATTTCTGATTGCAACCCAGTGACGTACATCTTGTCACGTCAGTTACTGGGAGGCAAATACTCCAAGTGGATTGTCATCCTTCAAGAGTTCAACTTGGTTCACTACCACCAAGTCTAAGAAGTCCCTCGTCTTCGCTGAGTTTCTTTGCTCCCTACCATCTGTTACCGCGCCCTCTCGGTTAGAGGACCATATTCTAGATGAAACTTTGTTCTTGATTAGCACCCTCGATCCTTGGTACGGGGATATTATTGTCTATCTTCAAACGTCCTCTTGTTGTCCAGATTTGTCCAAGGATGCTCGGCGACGGATTCGCCATCATTCTCAACCTTATCGCATTATTGGGGACACATTGTACCATCTCGGCGCCAACTCTATTCTCCACCGATGTTTAACATTCGAGGAAGCCGAATGAGTTCTAAAGGATTTCCATTCCAGCGCCTATGGTGTTCATATGTCCGAGTATGCTACTGCTCAAAAGATCCTCCGTGCTGGTTATTTTTGGCCTTCCATTTTTAAGGATTGCATTCTTGCCATCCGTTCTTGTCATGAATGCCAAATCTACCAACAGAAGATGCGCGTGCCTCTTGCTCCTTTGCACCATGTTGTTACCGTCGGCCCTTTTGCCAAATGGGGCATTGATTATATGACCTATAACCCTCGCTCGGCCGGGGGGCATGGGTATATCATCGTTTTCGTTGATTATTTCACGAAATGGGCCGAGGCGATGCCTACACTATCTGAAGATGGTCACACAACGACGCAATTTTTATTCAATCATGTTATTTCATGATTCAGAGTCCCTCAGGCTATCGTCACTGATCACGGTAAAAATTTCCATAATCATATGATGACTGAGTTAACAACCCAGCTGGGCTTACGGCATGATAGCTCAACACCGTACTATCCTTAGGCCAATGGCCAAGTGGAAGTTGTCAACAAAGTTTTAGTCACGATGCTTCAACGCACCATTGGCATGCATAAGTCCAACTGGCATTTGATGTTGTTCTCTGCCTTATGGGCCTACCGAACTTCAGTGAAGGATGCCACCAGGTTCACCTATTCCAATTGGTCTACAGTCTAGAGGCCACCCTTCCAATTGAGTGTGAGATCCCTTCTCTTAAATTAGCCATTGAATTACTCCCCAACACTACTCCGGTAGAAGAACGTCTTCTCTACCTAGAGCAGTTAGACGAAACTCGTCGACTAACCTCTCTAGCCATTGAAGCACAAAAGAAGAGAGTGAAAACTCACTTCGATCATACTGTCCATCCTCATTCTTTCGTTGAAGGAGATTTAGTCTTGCTCTATGATTAAGCAAATGATAAGCTGGGGCAGTGAAATTCGAGCCTATGTGGCATGGGCCTTATATTGTGAAACGAGTTTTGTAAAAAGGGGCCTATGAGCTGATTGATTATGAAGGGAACCCTCTAGATAAGCCCTGAAATGGGCTTTATCTGAAAAAATATTATGCATGAATCTCATACATTTGATTTGTACATACACGTGTTTTCGGCAGGTGTGTTGTGCGTGTGTTTTCATGTCTGGCTTGGTGTGTAGGCATAATTGCCACTTATTGTGTCTTTTTGCTTCTTGTGCAGATGTTTGGTACACCTTACGTTGGTTTTGTTGATGGTGCCTGCCGTAGTACCCGGAATCTTTCCTCTGCGGCATGGGTGATCTACGATCCTCATGGTGAATTAGTAGATCTTCAGGGCGTTTGTTTGGGTTGCACCACAAACAATGTTGCTGAATACATCGATGTTATTGAATTGCTCACCGAGGTTATCAACCTCGATATTCATACATTGGTTGTGAATCTGGATTCTCAGCTTGTTTTCAACCAGCTTAACGGGTGATATTCTGTCAGAGATCATCGGATTTTAAGGTTGTATTTACGTGTTAAATTGTTGGAAAGAAATTTTGATTTTATTACATATCAACACATTCCAAGAAGATTGTAACAGCCCCAAAATAGATATCTAATTAACTTATTAACATTAAATTTAAACTATGAAGAGTGCTTACTTGGACTTACCTGTGGTAGAAGTAGGCTTACCGCAACAGGATTTTGGGGACGACTCTCCTCCCAACCGTAGGCTCAATTGTGCAGGATTCTGCTACAACTGGCCACCCTCGAGCCCTCAATCAACGACTACTGCCAGTGCTCCTAAGTCTTAGTATACCATTCTCCCAAGAGAATGAAAGATAGAATCTCGGAATGATAGAATGCAAGAATGCTTCTCATCTTCCTCACCATCTATTAAATAGAACAACATTTGATGGGGAACCACATGCACACACTCCATGTGTCTACATGCAACTTGATTTTTAGCTTTCTTGTTTTATTTCTTTTCTTTTGATTTTTTTAGCTTTCTTGATTCTTTTTATTGATTTCTTTGTTTTATTACTATTTATTCTTATTTAGAGCTTTTAGTGTAATTATTACTATTTTTATTATTTTT
>APFE030354249.1:275513-356819 GCA_000404065.3 Pinus taeda | reverse complement strand
TACATATACATATATATATATATATATATGTCGTGTGGCGCACCGAGGCGCTAAAAAATAAGTGTATATGTCAAAAAATAGAGTCTGTGTACATCCGAGACACATGTCTCTCAAAAAATCAGTAGCGAATAAAACCTAGGCATTTATTACGACGGGCTATGCTCCCTATAGCAAACCACTGCTCGTGTGACTCGCCTCAAGAGTCTATGCACCATAGGTATCACCCCTACTGTATGTATCTGATAATCTATGGGGACCTCCTCGATCCCCCTGTAATCAAGGATCCCCTCTATTAGGCCCTCAAGATTGCAGGCCACTGTCTCCACTGAACTGCTAGCTGGGGGAACCAAGGCCAACTCTTTGATGCCTTGTGGATCCCTCCGTGCCTCTGGAGCTAGTCCCACAGGCCTCTCCGGTCCCACATCTGCAAGTAACATAAGATACATCATTAAGGCATATGCATGAAAAAATCCCAAAAATATCATAAAAGACAAAATACAAAAATAGTGTGATCAAGTGTTTTACCTCCATCGTCCCACTGCTCACTAACGGGCAGCTGCATGTCAGGGTCTCCACAAAAATCCATACTAGCATATGGCCAGTCCTCGACGAAGATCGTCTGGCGATCCAGCCACTCGCGGAATAGTGTCCCCCATGACACCGATCGTCCGCCACGCCCTCGTGGCATAACATGCGCCCAGCAAGTGATCCAGGTCTCCCACGGTCTGGGCCTATCCAAGTCCATGTCCTGTAAATGAAGCACCGACACCCGCTCCAGCATGAGCGGGATCAAGATAGACCCATAGCCAAATTGCTTCACCTCTCTGCGAGGGCATTTGGTGAGCTATCTCTTCATGTTAATGGTGACCGCTTCCACCCAGTTGTACATGGTCGGGTTGAGGCAATCAAGAGCCAATCGGAGGTGGGTCTTTGTTGCCTCATGTTGGGCTTGGGAGCCCGCTGCCCTCGTCACCATAAATAGAACCAAGCAAAGAACCAAGTCTTCTACCGTGGGAATTGCCATTTTCCCACTAGTGTTTGATTTACGTGCCTCTGGGCACACTCGTGCCATCAACATGTCTAGTGATTCTCCCTCGGTTCGTTGGCCCTCTGGAATCGGCCTCTCGCCGCTACAGGACAATCCAATCAGGAAATATATATCCGTAGCATCGAACTCAATGTCTCTGCCCCGGATAATGAATTTTCCGTCTGTTGGGTTCCAAGCACGAATTAGCAGCTCTAACAAATCAGGTTGGGCCTGAAGATGCAGAGTGAGAAAAATTTTTAGTAACCCGCAAGCATGTAAAGCATTTCGGCACCCAGCATCAGCGAATGCTTGTTCGTTGTTGACATCGTGCGTTTATTCCTGCCAAACAAATGCCATGTTGTGCTGCATTAAAAGGAAAATGAATTAGAACTCTTTTCATAAATTTAAATCCATAATTTATACAAAAATTCAACTTCACGTAGTCGTCGCGACTGTTTTCCAAGCAGCAGCGACGACGCAGAGTCAATAGTTCATTTTTCCCGCGATCGTCGCGAGAGTACCTCTGTTTCTTGCGACGATCACGGAGGTGGTGCGTGTAACTATGCTCGGTCGTCGCGAACCCGAGCGGCTTTTCCGTAACAACCGCGAGGTGGACTCGGATTTGAAAATCCACCTAAACCCACCTATCTAACACTAAATTGCATAAAAAATACTACTGAAATGCAGCACAAGGGAGAATGTACTTACTTGGCGAAGGTTTCAGGACGAACCGTGGACGGATGGTCCCAAAATCAGCTTGAGGAATTCGCTTAGGTGGTGCTCCAAATGCCCAAAGGTAAAAATGTGCAATGTGAATGGTAAAAAATGAATTAACCCACCCCTTTTTATAGTAATTTTTTGAAAAAATTAAAAAATCATACTTTAGGGTGTGGGTTTTTTCATTTATATCACATTTTTAATTAGGGTTTTCTGGGTTTTGACCATATTTTCCGCATACATTATCTATTTATGTCGAATGGGTCTTACGTTTAACGTGTTTTGTGCAGAACTACAGGAGGCGAGGTTATGTCATACTTTGTATAAACTTGATCTGTATTTTTCAAAGTCCTCTTTAAGCTCTTTTCCGACTTAAAAGACGAAAAGATTGCCGAGTCATTCCTTTTGGCTCGTTAAACAAAATAAGAGGTGGTCCGCTTTAAGCTCTTTTTCGACCGTGTAAACACGAAAAGATTGCCGAACTTTTGTCGTTTCAAGTCCGATATTGGTTAAGAAACAACGTGTCTTTGATTGCTTTTCTACTTTTTTCGGATCGAGGTCACTAATTACGAAAGGTACTCCTTGGTCGTAATGATGAAATGGTTCTCTCGAGTATTGTTTTATGCTTTTTCAGACTCGAGGGACACAAATATACGAAAAAGGACCCTTCTGGAGTTTTATTTTCCGTGTATTTTTCAAACTCCCTAAACATGAAAAAGACTGAGTTTTATCTATGTTGGACTCGTTAAACCCTGACGACATTGGACTCGTCACCATGACGAGGCTTGAGCTTCTCCTCCCTAGGGCTCCTTAAACTATTACTAGGTTGGATTCGACCAAAGGTCGAACTTATATTACAAGCATATGCTATCCCCTTCAAGCTTGTTTTAAAAAATAATTGGGGTACTCGCTAGTAATGGTGGGGGGAAATTTTGGAAATCATTATTGATTATCTATGGCAGCTAGTCACTCTTGAACATCAACACTTTTGCTTCTTATCGGGTTGGGATATCCATACATCGTCATCTAGCCTTCTGCGGTTTTGGGTTGTCATTTTTCCTCATTCCATCTGATCCATGTTGCTTCCATCAAACCTTCGATCCCTTGGTATCAAAATGCTGCCACGTTCCGGAGTCATGTCACCATTATGTTCAAGAGTATAATCATTCTGCAGTTTACACTCTTACCTCCTCCTTTGATCTTCTGTTTCACCATCTACTACTTGTTCCTTATCTCGTGTCGTTGATGGGGGAACATCATGGCCCTCCTGTGACGAATCGTCTCCTATCGACACTAGCTCATTATCTAGGAGATTGATGTAGAAATCCCTTTCAGTACCTTGTAGCTTACATGCCTCAATGGCAAGTTCTTCATGCCCGACGACAAACTTTCCTCATTGATCTTCGATTGGGTGATTCCACGAGTGTTCGACTTCAACTCATTTTTCACACTTAGTGGATTGCACTGGGCGGTACCTTGAGAACCATTGGCATTATTGGTGGTTTCGCTCGCGCTTGTTAACGATTTACATCATTGGTCGGTAATCAAGCGATTTTTTATCATTCTCGACTTCAACACATCTGTTCACATGCTAGAATTTGTACTATGATCGGATGGGTTTCAAGACCCCGAACCAAGATTACACATGTTCGGGCTGCGTAGATTGGTTCGTGATTACATGACTCTTTGATGGATGGCTGGACCATACCTTTATCATTATCATGGTCTTATCAGCTGGGTGGCTGTGTCCATACCACATACCAAGTTCTATATGTCCTATGGATTGCTGCGCCCATGCCTAGACTATATGTATTTCACTATTACAGATATCAGTTGTACTTGCGCCTGCAGGATCTACAAGGTCGTTCCAGTTCAGACAGTTTCATAAAGCATTTCACCCCTCCCACTCTCTTGGGCTTCACGCTTTAGGGGGCATCTGTTACACAGTAATTTGTCACTGTCCTCATTTCAGTCCTTCTACTATGTCATGTGTCAAATCAACATGTTCATATCTTCCCACTGATAAGCAAATGCTCTCTGTTTCTACAAATGACCCTTATTCCTTAAGTTTCTGCCTCGTCACGAGAAAACCCTTAATATACGCGACGTTCCCATGTCCATAACGGTCTCATCGCGACTCCGTCGCAGGTGTACATCTATTTCCCGCGTCGGTCGGTTTTCTAGACCCAGTGCAAGGTTATGAGTTATTTCTTGCGACGACGAGTCTGCGTGCATTGCCTTATCGCGATGTTGTCGCGAGTAACTAGTTTACGTCTCGCGACGATCTAGATTGGGCGAATTTGTTCCAATAATCGGCCTTCTGGATGTCTCCAGACCTGGTTGTTGGCATAGTTTTTGTCGCCCTTCCTTCTATGGCATGGCAATTCCGTCATTTGTGCTACCTTCCTTGAGGATGAGCTCTCTCTTCCACTTTTCATGGAGACTCCTTCTCCTATTAAAGCACTCACCTTTGATATGATCAACTAGTTAATAATTCCTTTGGTTGAGTAGTGTTGTTAGTGCTTTTGAGTTTGATAGATAGCTGGTGTGGGTGTGATAAGTGTGAGATTGTTGATAGCTTGTGGAAGGTTGTGGAGTGCCCTTAACTTTGTGTTAAAGCTTATGAGTGAGAGAGACACATTGTATATTGGGAGATTCATCCTTGAAGAGTGAATGCTTGAGAAACACACTGACTGGATCCTCTGAGAAGGCTTGTCACATCAAGACTCGGTTGTAAGCTTGCTCTTATTTCATTATTAATACAATCAACGATGTTTTCCTATGTCTTGTATGTAATCTACTTGATAGCTCATGACTTCTTGACTTTGTGAGTAAATAGATCATTGTTGTTTTCCGGTTATGTGCTTTGTTGTATTTTCTTTGCATTGTTCAGGTTGATCACTCATTGAGGAGAAGGAAACGGAAGCTGGAGCAGCGCAACAAAACTTCATTGACCACCGGTTGAGGTAGGCCTCCAACAATGGTTGTTTAAGGAAATCTATTTTTGATCTGTCTTTGCTGTGACTAGACCCACTCTAGGGCTAGAGGGGTTGCCTCTGTCCGCAGAGGGAACACTTTCCTACATCACATAAACCAATGAACACCCACACTAGGATGTCTTGCCCAACATTCAACTTGGGATAAGTGTCCTGTCAACGGTGGCTATTATTTTTCCTTTATTAATTTTTATTACATGGAATTTTCACCAGGGTTGTTACATTTGAGATAAAATACCCAAGAAATTAGCCCCAAAGTTATATGGACCCTATAAGATCATCCAATGCATTATATAAGTGGCCACAAGCTAGCTCTTCTAGCCCACTCCAACATTCATCTAGTCTTTCGTGTGTCTTATTTGAAGGTTGTGGGATCAAAGTGTAAGGTGAAAACAAAATTACGAGAACTTGATGAAGAAGACTCTATTTGGCTCTAGTGAAAATCAATATAACAAAGAACACAAATTGTGCCAACACATAGATTAAGAAGTACTCATCTCATTGAAAGATATGCAACTTGAAGATGCCACATGCGAATCCATTGCAATTCTATAACAATTTCCTCATCTCCAACCTTGAGGTTAACACTACAAAGGGGAGGGCATATTAGACTCCTACCCTAAGTTCTCTGCCTTAGGTTATCTAGGAGTTGGTGAATTGATGTAGGCAATTGTCCTCTTAGAATAAGACCCATTATAGTAGTGGGAGCTAGCTAATTGATGTAGGCAATTGTCCTCTTAGAATAAGACCCACTATAGTACTGGTAGTTATTTAACGTAAAAGAGTTCACTTTATAAGTCACACTAGGTAGTTGGTACTCATTTATGATGGGCCCATAAGTAGTCAAGTTTTTACTATTGAGAATCTATTTTAAAGAGAATAGGAGGTTATAAAATGTTTTGAGATAATACTGAATGCAAGGTCTCCCCACCTTCAAAGGCAAGTGAACATTACTTTATTTTTATTTTTTTATTCTCACAATACAAGAGTATATTTCACATATAAATGATATTATTAAGAACTAATATAGATCCATGCTAACTCTTCCATCCACCAAATACTAAGAGGAACCACCAAGTACTAAGAGGAATCAAATTTCTTGAAATACAAAAATTAATAAATTTGTACTTAACAAAAAGTTTACATCTTGAAAGATTTAATCTCTCTTAATACATGATAAATGTTCAAAATTAAAATAATCTATCTATTTCAAAATATTTTAATAACTTTTACCATATTATATTATATTATATTATATATATATATATATATATATATTATTCATTTACTTTTTAATCGCCATTTAAAATATTATATACTATTTTATATTATATTTTCTACCCTGACCTCTGCTTAAAAAAAATAGTGTTGTGACGATTAGAAAGTTGGATTTAAAAACTTCATCATTTACATAAACATTAATACATTAATTTACATAATTATGTTATGTTATCTTAATACATTAATTTATCCTTGGGATTTATGATTTTTTATTTTATTTTATTTTTAATATATGGAATATACCCTGTGAAAAATCATTGATTAAAGAGAGTTTTATGCTGATGCCATTACTTCACAGTTGGCTACTACATACTAGGCGAAGGACACGAGGACGAAGAAGAGGATCTGCATCGGCCAGTGATCGAATCCTGGTAAATCCAAAATTTCGTACTCATTGTATTTATCGTTTTTCAGTCCCTTTCGCCTGTAATTTGACTCTGGACGACCCGCGGTCGGATCCCTCCCGATCTATACAGAAAAGAAGTTAAAAAGATTGAAACCCTTCGATTCCCCATAATGTCGCTGGAGGTGACCCAGATTCTCCTGAATGCTCAGTCCGTGGATGGCGGGGTTCGAAAGCTCGCTGAAGAGAACCTAAGACAGTTTCAGGACCAGAATCTCCCGGCCTTCTTTATATCTTTGTCCCGCGAACTCGCCGATGAGGATAAGCCCGTTGAAAGCCGGAAGCTTGCGGGGTTGATTTTGAAGAACTGTTTGGATGCCAAGGAAGTACACAGAAAAGCCCAGCTAGTTCAGGGATGGAGATCTCTGGATTCTTCTGTGAAAACGCAGATTAAAGGTTTTCTGATTAAAACCCTAGGTTCCCCTGTTAGCGATGCTGGTCACACATCCGGGCAGGTGATTGCAAAGGTTGCAGGGATAGAGGTGGGTTATGGTGAGTGGCCTGAGCTGATTAGGGTTCTTTTGGGGAACATGGAGGTCTCCCAGCCTGCTCATCTCAAACAAGCGACCCTAGAAACCCTAGGGTTTGTTTGTGAGGAGGTTTCAAGTGAGTCCCTGGCTCAGGATCAGGTGAATTCGATATTGACAGCAGTGGTGCAGGGGATGAATTCGTCGGAGGCGAATGGCCATGTGAGGCTGGCGGCGACAAGGGCTCTGCACAATGCCCTGGACTTTGCGCAGACCAATTTTGACAATGACATGGAGAGGGATTACATCATGAGGGTGGTCTGCGAGGCGACTGCTTGTTCCGACGTGAGGATTCGGCAGGCTGCGTTCGAGTGCTTGGTGTCAATTGCGTCAATGCATTATGGGAAGCTTGCACCTTATATGCAGGATATCTTTGCGATTACGGTGAAGGCAGTTAGGGAAGATGAGGAGCCCGTTGCTCTGCAGGCTGTTGAGTTTTGGAGTTCGATCTGTGACGAGGAAATCGATATACTGGAGATGTTTGGGGATGATTTTGATGGCGATTCCGAGGAGGTGCCGTGTTTCTATTTTGTTAAGCAGGCACTCCCCGCGCTGGTGCGGTTGCTACTGGAAACATTGTTGAAGCAAGAAGAGGATCAGGATCAGGATGAAGGTGCTTGGAATCTGTCGATGGCAGGGGGCACCTGCTTGGGGCTTGTTGCGAGGACTGTGGGAGATGATATTGTACCCGTGGTGATGCCGTTTGTGCAAGATAACATATCTAAGCCAGATTGGCGATGCCGGGAAGCAGCTACTTATGCGTTTGGTTCAATTCTGGAAGGCCCATCACCTGAGAAGGTTAGTCCGCTTGTCAATGTTGCTCTAAGCTTTATGCTTAATGCAATGAAGGATGAGAATAGTCATGTGAAGGACACCACGGCCTGGACACTTGGCAGGATTTTTGAGTTTCTGCATGGTCCGGCAGTGGAGACTCCTATAATCACGCAATCAAATCTACCGCCCATTCTCTCTGTCTTACTTGAGAGTATGAAAGATGCTCCCAATGTGGCAGAGAAAGTCTGCGGTGCTTTGTATTTTCTGGCCCAGGGATATGAAGATGCAGCAGTGAGTTCTTCTCCACTTTCTCCTTTTTTCCACAACATTGTACATTCTCTTCTTGCTGCAGCCCAAAGGGAAGATGCAGTTGATTCTAGGCTTAGGGTATCTGCTTATGAGACGTTGAATGAAGTTGTAAGATGTTCGACCGAAGAGACTGCACCCATAGTAATGCAGCTTGTTCCAGTCATGCTAATGAAGCTCAATGAAACCCTTGAGACGCCAAAACTATCTTCCGAAGATAGGGAGAAACAGAGTGAGCTGCAGTCCCTTCTCTGTGGCTGCTTGCAGGTTATTATTCAGAAACTGGGAGCTTCTCAGTCAACCAAGTATGGAATTGTACAGTACTCTGATCAGATGATGAATATCTTCTTGAGAATATTTTCTTGTAGGAGTGCCATGGTTCACGAGGAAGCAATGTTAGCCATTGGGGCACTTGCTTATGCAATTGGCGTGGAATTTGGCAAGTATATGCAAGAGTTCTATAGATATTTGGAAATGGGTCTTCAGAACTTCGAAGAATATCAGGTTTGTGCTATCACTGTTGGGGTGGTTGGTGATATCTGTCGAGTACTGGATGACAAGATGCTGCCTTTCTGTGATGGCATCATGTCACAGCTTCTCAAAGACCTTTCAAGCAATCAGCTCCATCGTTCAGTAAAACCCAGAATATTTTCTTGTTTTGGAGATATAGCTTTGGCTATTGGCGAGCATTTTGAGAAATATTTGATTTATGCAATGCCCATGCTTCAGAGTGCAGCAGAGATCTCAGTGCAGTCTGCAAGCCAAGAGGTTGAAATATCAGAGTACACTAATCAGCTACGCAATGGAATCATAGAAGCCTATTCAGGCATTTTCCAAGGTTTCAAAAGCTCCCCTAAAGCAGCATTACTAATGCCTTATGCAGGTCACATTTTGCAATTCCTCGAGAGTATTTTTCAAGACAGGGATAGGTATGGGTACAAATCCTATTGTAGAAGTCATTTTATTTTGATGTTTGATACTATAAAAAAACCGATTGTTTTATCTAGTTCAAAGATTCAGTTTCTATGGTTCAGCTTTCCTGTCTATGCAAATTTTCTGATAATTAGTATGGGTTTGCAGGGATGAATCTGTCACGAAATCTGCAATTGGAGTTTTGGGGGACTTGGCTGACACACTAGGAAAGAGTGCTGCCCCTTTACTTTGGTCTTCTGTATTTCCTAAAAACTTTATAAATGAGTGCTTGTTATCCGATGATCACGGAATTAAGGAAACTGCCCAATGGGTTCAGTACACTGTCAGTCAAGCCCTTTCAGCCTGATTTTATGGTCTAAAATGCTTTGGTTTGTTTGGATAAATTGATTTCCTTGGGTTTCTTTTCAACCAAATTACCAGCTCCTCACTGTGTCCAATGAAGACAATGCTATGGAGTTTGCTAGCATGGTTGAAATCCCCTAATATTGCAAAGCATCAGCTTGAGATGCTGGTTCAGTCAAGAGAATTCAGGGATTCAATCCCTGTTTTTTCTAAATTCTGGTCTCTTTGCTCCCTAGGAAATAAAGTCCAGAAACTGTGGTATTTTACGAGTCTCCCTTGTTAATCAGGTTACCAAGGGTGATTTTGCTGCATTCATGAATTTGAAAGCAGGTCCTAAGTCTATGTCGAGTCAGAGTCAAAATAGCAACACCAATGTTGATTCTTGGTTTGAAAGCATTGTCCCCTGCATTTTGGGGTCAGGGCCATACCTCGGGGATATCCTGTTTGCAAATTGCGTTCAGCAGGGCACAGGGGACGTAGCTGTACTAGGGGGTGCCCCATGCGAATAGCGATGCTGGGACATCTCTTGATCCCATTGGCATCCATTACAGGGCTTATTAGTCCCCAAAAGAGAGTAAAAGCAAAGCTGTTTTTGCCTTTCCCCCTTTTTGTAATAGATGGGCCCCACTATATTTGTAAAGGTCCACATTCCCTCCCAAAACCCCAATTTTTCACTTTGTAAGGAGAAGTATTTTCGTTTTTATTATAATTTTTGTATCATGAATGATTTATATATCACATATAATTATTTAATTTTGTGTCAGTGGATGATGTTTGCATGTATAATTTCATTTTCATTTAATGATGAAAAGCAATGGTTCACCCATTTAAATTTCAAATATTGCATTTGAATGGTTCATTGTCTATTAGTGATGAATCATTCCTAATAAAATTGTTTTTTATAATTTTATATATAATCTTCTAGTTTGGGAGTTTTCTCCAGCCATCTTCAAAACTCGTTCCCTTGTTCCTCTTCCCCCAATTGTTGGCAAAACGTGATGTGAAAGTGAAACACATGTTTTGGTTATCTGGTTTAGCGTTTGATACCTGCCTATGCAAACTTCTTCAGCCTGTAGGTTAGAATGAGATTGCTGGTACCTTGCCAGGCCCAATCAACTTTTACCCTGTGAAGAGCCCCAATCCACAATTGGCTCATGAAGAGGAAACATGTCACAATTGGGAGTTGAACCTTGGCGGGTTGGATAGCAACGTCTCTTTGCCACTTGAGCTAGACCCAATTGACAGCTGACTTCAAGACTTCTAATTTAATGGGAGGCAGTAAATGGTGCTCTGGCCTCTGGAGGTATTTTTGGTGCTTTTGCTTTAAGTTGGAATAATTTGTGTCTATCACATCCATGTCAGACAACATTTTCATTTAATTGCAGATTAAATCAAAATACCTTAGCTATGGTGACGGAATCTGTAAATGCCTCAACATTCAGCCTTAAGCTTCATCAATATGCGGATTCCTTCCTTAAGTTTCTGTTCTCCAGAATTCTTTTATGGTATTTGGAGCAAGCGTATATGTTTGATATTGCACTAACGGAGTTCAATGTATTTCTAATTTAGGTCTTACAATGATGCCCACCCTACCCATTCTTGTTCTTTTCATCTTCCTCACATCAGGTCAAGTTAGTCAAAGCAATATAAGATTCATCCTCGACAAGTTTATTGAGTATAGTTTGTATGGTTGATATATCGTCAGAAATTAACTTTATCGATATTGACAACGTTGTTATTGGGTTGAAGTCAGTCTGAAGATTTTGGGTTTTACCTATCAATTGGTTAATAGTTGATCCCATCAAACAGTCCAGTTATGCGGCTGTTTTTCATGGCATTAATCTGGAAGGTTCTTTATGAACCAATAAAATGTCTCTATACTTGATATTATTTATAGAGATGAAATTAGTTAGCGCTCTATCTATATGCGATGCCTCTGTACTTTAGTGAATTTAATCCATATTAAAACCATATTAAAACATACTTGTATATATCAAATAAAAAATGTTTATATGATACATCATAATCTGCTTTCGCATTTATTTTCCGGTATGCTGTTTGTTGGGCTTCAACAAATGGTCAATGTATTGTCGCTATTAGATATTTTTATGCTGTTGATTTATGTTTTATTTTAAATGCTGGAATGCCTATATTTTTTTTCTTGCAGTATTTTCATTTATTTTTTGCTTTTGTGGAAATGGCAGTACCCATTTTTTAACCTTTCAGATAACCTTAACCTCAAGAAGAGCTGATTTAGCCTGTGATTGTTTCGTGATCCAATTGGCACTATTTTGACGGAAACAACCTCATCGTTATATAATATCAAGGAATGGATTTATTTAGCAATAGTGTGATTGTTTCGTGATCCAATTGGCACTATTTTGACGGAAACAACCTCATCGTTATATAATATCAAGGAATGGATTTATTTAGCAATAGTGTTTGTTGAAAACTGAAAGGGAGAAGAATGAAATATTTATAGCAATCAAAAACACATTTAATTAAAGAACATAACCAGAATTATTGAGTTGCATGTCCTTTTTCCTAGTATATTGTAAACAAACATATCTATGTATATATTGAGGGTTTTTAGTCTGTAATGTTCACTGTACTAAAATTTAGACTGCCACACAAATACAATATCATTTCTACCTTGGTTCTATCAACAAAAAATGTCTCATGCAACTTTTAAAATCTGAAGATTATTCAATAAAGTTCCCTTTTTTTGTCTTTGGAGTTTTTGGATCTATGGTGAGCTATGAACTGCAACTACACATCATTGTGGTATGCCTCTCTTTAATATGGAGGCTGTCAAACTCAGCCAAGTGATACGCATGATCGGGCTTCTATGTTCGTAGAGTTTTGAAAATAGGGCATTGTTGTGGCAACAGCCACTCTCAACCATTCAGTCAGCTTATCAAAATTCTGTAAGAAATGTTGTGAGACTTGACATTTTTTTCTAGGTGCTTTGTCTTCTCTTGTTCTGGCAACTAATGGAAAGATACCGATGGAATTTTGAGATATCTGGTCATTGTTAAAGTCGTATCATTCAAGCAGGTGATTGTTTTAGCGCTCAGCACGAGTTTGTCATTGCTTGTTCGTGTTGAGATCTGCATTTAAGTGTAAAAGATGTGCTATCTTGTTGAGAACACGCTTCCAAGGCCATATTTGTCTTAATTGTAGTACCCTCTACTCAAAATCGAACTCGTTTGATTCAAATGAATTTGGGTTGGTATTTCTGTGAGAATCATTTTCCAAAATGTAGTATAAGATGCGAACATTTGACTCATGGTCCATCCAACTCTATGCCCCATCATGAAGATGAAAATTCAATCAGTGTTGTCAATAATGATCCCACAAACAAATATTTTGGAACGAGTTCTGAGACGAATTCTATGATTAATTATGCCATTGCAGGGCAATGCCACAAACCTGAAAAGGAAAAATAGTAATGATATTCACGAGTTAGTGTTCAAAGAAATGTGATATATATGAAAAGAAGCCAGTTGTTAGAGTCTTGCAAACTATTAATGAGCAGACCGTTATTTAAATGCTGTATTACTGTGCAAACTCCCACCTAGGACAAAAGGGTCTAATCTCAAGTGGAATGCCTAAAGGCAATTCCTAGGCAAGCCACCCACCCATATGCGAATTCAGCTGCGGTCAATCATGGTTTTGATTTCGAAATTGCTGTTTGATTAAAACCAGGTGATTACTCTTCAGAGTCGTAAAAATATCTCCATCTTATTTGTAAACAACATCAAAATATCTTAACCAATCTCAATGAAATCACGAGACAAATTAATGAACTATGAACTGTGTGAAGTTAGGACTTATTCCACTTCATAATCTATAACCATCAAGCCGTGAAAGCATTTAAGTCACTTAGTCGTCCTCAAAAAGGGGAGCATCATATCACATTTATTGACCAATGTTTGGGTTGATGATGATAAGTAGTGAATAACATATTTAAGAACAGTAGTGAATTTTCAAAATGTGAATGGTTAACTTGGACCTTATGTGTGAATCACATCAAATTTAACCAAACCCTTGGTCACATCAAATATTCTAACACATGAAAATGTAACAAGAGTAAACTGTCAAGCCTACACTACACTAGTCATCATTGATTTATTGCATATGTGTAATTGAATAGAGAATTAAGTGAAACGCTTAAGGAATATTTGTTAAACAATTACTTAAACTTCAACCAATAACAATTTTTCAAAATTAGAATTTCGTGCAATGGGGATGAACCATGGAATAGTAGGTTAAATTTAGAATTTCATGCAATAGCGACGAACTATGAAATAGTTAGTTTATATTGGACATCGTTTAGTTTGCAATGATGAATTAGAATGATATTTAAATGCAACGTTGCTAGAGGAATCATGCTAAACACCTTGAAATAGCACTTGCAACATTCATTCGGAGCGATGTATTTAGCCCTTTTTAGGTAAGTTGCTGTGGATTATTGAGCGATGTATTTAGCCCTTTAGGTAAGTTGTTATGGATTATTGTAAATCAATTGCTTTGGTGACATCAAAGTAAATATAACAAGACAAATGAAGAGAACAATGACTGACCATAGCTGTTAAACAACCATTAATGAATTTACATAGCCAGTCAAATGAATTGAATTTGCATAGCGAGTTAGTAGTATGTGATTTGTTTATCCCATTGTGTTCATCAAGTCCACTTTGCATTGATTTAATCTTTAAGATGAATTGAAGTACATGTATGACAAAACATTTCAAAAATTAAGCATAAGTGTGTCATTATTCAATCATTAAACTTTCGAAGTTGATTTCCAACATTTGACAAATCCTAAATTAAATCCACACCATAAATTATTTAGTTTTCAAGGCATCATTTAAATCCATTTAGTTCATTATTTCTTAGATTTATAGAAATTTGAAGTCATATGTTCAATCTAAGATATGCAAATGCTCCAATGATTAGCCATGACAAAGCTTATACTAGATAGGAAGGAAAGTTAACAATTTATCAAAGCTTATACTAGATAGGAAGGAAAGTTAACTGGTAAACTTAAATGAACAAATTAGATTTAACCATGACAAAGGTTAAGTAATTTGCACAATTTATCAAAGCTTATACTAGATATGAAGGAAAAGTTAACTAATAAACTTAAGTGAACAAATTAGATTTACAAATTTGACTTATCAAAATATAGATTATTAATGAAACAAAACAAAGGGAAAATTTAAATCAATGGTTAAAAATGCAAAGGAAGATAAAAAATGTGCTCTAATGGATCACTAGACAACATGACTCTTGAGGAAGCATTCACTGGGAAGAAACCAAGTGTAGACCATCTTCAAATATTTGGTTGTCCTATTTATATTCACATTTCAAAAGGTAAAAGAAAGAAGTTGGATCCTACAAACATGAAGGGAATATTTGTTGGTTATAGCAACACTTCAAAGGCATATAGGATTTACATAAAAGAAAGACACTGAATAGAAGTAAGTTGAGATGTGATCTTTGATGGAAGTATTTCATTCAATAAATAAAAGGACCTCTCGATGGACTCTGATGATGAATAAATTCCAATATTTGAAGAAGAATGCACTAGGGAGGAAGAGAACTCAAATCATGAAGATGTAGGTCCCAGTGAACCTATGCAACCAGTGATCGTCCCTAAAATAAAAAAAGAGACCAAATTGGTTGAAGTCTACTCTTCTAGATGTAGAAGGTCATGGAGCAACAAAAGGAACATTTAGGGAAAGTAAGAAGCCTAAAAGATATTCAAGTTATGCAGCCTATATGACGAAGTTAATAGAAGTAGAACATTCCACCTTTGAAGAGGTTGTCAAACATCAAGAATGGAAAGATGCCATGAATGAAAATTTCAATCAATAATGAAGAATGGAGTTTGGGAGATTGTACCTAAGCCTAAAGACAAATATTTGGTAACTTCCAAGTGGCTCTACAAGATTAAACATGCAACAAATGGAAGTATTGATAAATATAAGACAAGATTTGTGGCTAGGGGCTTCTCCCAATAGGAAGGCATAGATTATGAAGAGACATTTGCACCTATAGCAAGGTATACATCTATACGTTCATTGGTCTCTTTGGCAACATCGATGGGATGGAACATCCATCAAATGGATGTTAAGGTAACAATCCTAAATGGTACTATCGATGAAAAAGTATATATAGAACAACCCTTGGGATGTGAATTAAAAGATAGAGAGACCTATGTTTACAGGTTAAAGAAGGCACTTTATGGCCTTAAGCAAGCACCAGTGGCATGGTATGCAAGGATGGACACATACCTACAAAGATTGGGCTTCTCAAAAAGTTTCGTTGATTTAAATCTCTATATCAAGTTTGTGAAGGAATAGCACGTAATCATTCTTTTATATGTGAATGATCTTATCATGACAAGTGTAGAAGGTCGTATTCAAGAGTGCAAGAAGCAATTGGTAGTAGAATTTAGTATGAGGGATCTAGGGTTGATGCATTATTATCTGTGGTTGGAAGTTTGGAAAGTCCATGATGATATTTATCTAGGTTAAGGAAAGTATTTGATTGAGACGTTGAAAATGTTTGGCATGATGGATTGCAAACCTATGACAACCCCTATGATCACAAACTTGAAAAGACTAAGAAGTTTTGAATTAAGCCCTGTGGATCCAACAAGGTCTAGAGAATTGATTGGCTTATTGATGTATTTGGTAAACACTCAACCAGAAATTTGTTTTGCAGTGAATATTCTTAGTCAGTCCCAGGTAGAGCCCAAGAATGATCATTGGATAACAACCAAGCATATACTGAGATATCTGCAAGGAACAATCCACAACTGCCCTGAAGTATGATAAGTGGAATGACGTCCACTTGATTGGATATACAAATTCCCACTAGGGAGGCAGTGAGATGGATGGGAGAAGCACTACTAGAGGATGTTTTAGTTTGGGATCCTCCATGATAACTTGGATGAGTAAAAAGCAAGAATCAATTGCTTTGAGTAGTGCTGAGGCTGAATATATTGTAGCTTGTGAAGTAAGCAGAGAAGTTGCATAATTGAGGAAGTTGTTGTTTGACCAGTTTGAAGGACCGATGGACCCTATAGTGATACAATGTGACAATATCAGTTGTATAAGGTTGTATGAAGATCTAATGTTTCATGGAAAGACAAAGCATATAAATAATAAGTATCACTACATTCAAAAGTTGGTGCAATATGGAGTGTTGCAACTACAATATATCTCCACTGATGAACAGGGACTTGACATCTTGACAAAATCTCTTCCTAATAAGAAGCTTGTGTATTTGAGAGACAAGCTTGGACTAGTTGATATACCCTCCCTAGTTGAGAGGGAGAGATGGACACATCATTCTTGTCTTCACTTCATGAAGAAAGAATGGAGGATTGGATAAGCATATGGCTTCTGATACTCTCTGAGGATGAGGTAGGGCACCCAAGATAAAAGTAGTTGAAGATGAAATTCCTTGAGGGTATGTTATTCCAAGATAGGATTTGTCCTAAAAAGACATTTTTTGTGAACACCCGAGTGGGGTATGTGCCTTGAGATACAATGATGATGGTGTCCATCAATTATTGGTCTCACCAACATTGTCCTATGACCTTATGGAGAGATAGAACTGTTAGTCAAGGCCTTTCTATGTGACAATGCTGGTTGGTATGATGCAAAGAGACGACTTACCAATTCGACTCTTCTCATGAGATCTCTTCAATTTGAGAATGTCCATGTACCATTATGAATACCTCCTTAATTAAGAGGGAGTGTTGAAATGTGTAACAAGGTCCGGCCTTCATAAATATGAGATGTACTTTTAATTCTTGTATATTGTAAAATAAACGAAAAATTATTATTGTTATTTTTGTAGCATGATTTTCATGTTAAAGGTCATTTTATTTAGAGGTCAAACACCCGTTGAGTGCTTCTAGGGTTTGTCCTAGGGTTAAGAACTCATAAGGGTCAAGAACTCATAAGACCCCATCGAGCAAATTGTAACTTGTAAAAAGAATTATGTTTGTTTTAATAGTGTCAAAATACCCTCCAAGAACTAGTTGGCCTAATAGCTAAGTCAACCTCAATGAGGGCATGTCCTCCTCCTTGGAAGCCTATATATAGGAGGGAACTCGACCTCCTATGTACATTCACTCATCTTCCCATAATTCAAGCGAAGGAAGAGCAGAAGAAGGCTAGCGAAGAAGGAAGAAGGATGAAGGACAAGTGTTTGGGTTATTTCTCTCTCTCTCTCTCTCTCTCATAGACACATGTGCGAAGGAGTAACGCTAGGGTTTTGTTGTTGCAAGGCTGAAGTTGACGAAATTGCAGAAAGAAAGTCAAAGGAAGGTGTATTAGGTCACCTACAAGTCCTAGCAGAAGGAGAAACTCAAGTGAAGGTCAAAGGAAGCCTCATAAGCCCTAGATTTTCTCACAAGTGTGGAAGTAGCAGTTGTTGCAAGGGAAGAAAATTTTAGACATGCAGTGGAGGCCAAAATTCTGCAGCTAGGGGTTGAAGTTGTGTAGCTAGAAGATATTTGACTGGGTTTTACTTGGACAAAGGAAGCACATAGTCAAGAAGGTTAGAGTTGATCTTCGAATGCTATTGGTCTTGGTTTATAGGTCTCAAAATTCGTCATTTGAAGAATCTATAAGTAGAGGAGATTTGTGGGTTTTCCTCTCAGGTGGAGAGGTTTTGGCCCTAGCTTGCAACCTATATCTTGTGTTCTTGTGTATTGTTCATCTCCTTGTTTTGGTAGTTATTTGATGATAAGAACAACACAATAATAAGAGAAGAAGCTAATAAGTAAGAAAAAGTAAAAATACATCACAACCAATTATCAAGTTTAAGAAAAATCATCCTAGTTGCAGCCCTATGGATCTCTCAATAGATTTAACCCTTTTATAAGTTATTCGTTGATGCACAAGTGATTTCCTATATCAACACCATAAGTTAATTTTAAGATTTGTGTAAGTTTATCATGAGAGGGAAACCTTAACTCCTATTACATGTGCAATTGAAATTCCTAAGACGAGAAGTGTTTCCTAGATCACTAAATTAGTGACAGATTAAAATGATGGATAACTTATGGAAAGATAAAGGGAACTTCATGTAGACTCAAAGTTACGTATAATGATGCAAATGTGTTCTATTTTTTCTACCTAGTTTTAAAAGAGCTAAGAGTCTTCATTCATTTCATATGCAAGCCTTTAAGAAAGAACAATAGCATAAAGTTACCACCTTAACACATCGTTTTACTCTTTATTTTGTACTTTATTTCTTTGATTCTTAGTCCTTTCTTTCGAAATGCATTTTTAGTGTAGGATTTAGGGGCAAGAGATTTTTAACAAATGGTTTATCTCTAGCTTGTGTTTCTGTCTTTTTCTTTAATTTGCTCTTCACGCCTAGATGTTTTGTTTTATTTGATTTAGATTTTTATGTGGGGTGTTTAGTCTACGTAGCTCAACCTTGTTGAATGGTATATGATAAGTCAAATATGAGTGGTAATAACTTTCTACAAATGGTATGGAAGTGAAAGGGAAAGATGTAAAATGTTAAGTATGGATAGGGATTGAGATATGCCACCTTAACTAGATCTCTAGGAGTACAATTAGACTTAAGACATGACTATAATTGTTTATTTAAGGGAAAATTATGGCTACCATGGTATGACAAGACAAAATAATAATTTTTATTTTTATTGTTATGAAGGGTTGTTAGATCATATTTAGTGTTTCCCACATTCACTACTAGCTTAAAAGTTAGAACATCCGTTGATATCAAACCCATACATGGGAACATAGCACAACAATTGAAGTAAACAATCTAAACCATAATATCGTGACCATGTGCACTAAAGCATAGTGTACCATCTGCTAGTGCATGTGTCAACTAAGGTGTTGGAAAAATGACTTGTATACCATGGTCGAGGCATATGATAGAACTAAGAAGTGATGTGACACAATATCATCATGTATTTGAAGGAGAAATTGGAAGAACAAGTCTGAGCCAGATGATATGAGCAACAAAGCTTATGCAAGTAGTAACACCACACCGATGAGAGGGTGGCTTTGAAAATATTTTCCTTTGAGGGGGTAATAATGCATTTTCAAGTATTGCTTACAAACAATCGCCATTTATTGTAATGTATCTTAAAAAAATACAAGAAAATAAGGGTCAAGGCAATTACTTTAGAAGAAGGTCTTAGCTAATGGGACATATTTTTCATATTAAATCCTTTATGTAGGGATACACACTAATCTATTTGGTTTTTCTCTCTCTAGACTGTTAAATCAGAACTATCAATCTTCCTAACATGTTTAGAAACACCAGCATAACACAATATCAAATGGTTACATGGTGACGATGGATGATGGGAAATATATAAGAATACTTCATGAGATTTTGAAGGACCAATACACTACTCCATTGATTATTCCATCACTAATGGGGTGAGTGGTAAGATGGAGACATAATGATTATTCCACTACCAATCGGTTGACTTGTCAGTGAGGACTTTGCCATGAGAAAATTTTGATGGGAAATCTTGTGTATACTTTTTCACCATATATTTGCTGACTTAAAATATAATGCTCATCCAATGTAGTGATACACAATAGTGCAAGTTACAATGGTAAATTATCTTCAAAATTGAAAAGAATTATTTCATTGATGCTAGCTGGCCTATATCATTGTTTACTTATTAAAGGTGATCTAAAAGATAATAGTTTATTTTAGCGATATTTAATAGTAGTAAATTGAAATTATCTAAAATATTATAGTTTATTTTAGTGATATTTAATAGTAGTAAATTGAAATTAAAGATGAGTTAATTAATTTGTTTTAAGGAAATAATTATTGTTTTTTATTTAAAGACTTGTTGGTTATAAGGTTATAATTTTTGACATTTTTTTTAGTGTTTTTATAAGTTTTATTGTTCTAATAGATCTAATATTTATTTATTTTTGAGATCTTCTAACTACAATTCTACATTGATATCTACCATATACTTCACAAAAAATTCCTAAATACAAAATATACTTGCATAACATATCCTAGAATTAAGCTTATTAGGCTCTAGATGTTCTAGCTATTTGTTGCATTCTTGTTTTGCTCCAATGGATTATGTGCCCTGGGACATGTGTTTCAATCCTTTTCCTTAGGTGTTCTTTGTTGATTTCCAACTCCTTTTGGTTGGTCTCCTCCTTGTTTATGGATGCATCCACTCCATTGAGTCTAAGCTTAAGTACTACAATCTCTATCTCCATTATTGCCAATTTTTTTTTTATCGAATATGCTTTGGAGCCATTCATATTTTTTCTCTACCGGTTCCAGTTTTGCAACTTTTTCCCTCTCCACCAATTCACTTCTTCTACTCACTATCTCCACAAGTGACAACACTACCTTCAACAATTTATCTATGGATTGTCGTTGACACTCCTACTCCTGTTCACAAGGTTGACCCTCCGTAGTCTCCATTTGTATTCTCCTACAACTTAGAATTTCAAAGAGAATGATAGACTAGATCCAAGTTGTGCTTTGCATTTCGTTCAAAAGAGCATACTCTATATAAGCTGGCGGGACTCGAAAATTGAAGCAAGATCGTCTGAGTGGGAGATTTATTATCCAATCATCCCAAATCAATTCACTGCAAAGACAATCCATTTTGACCAAGGATTTAAATGCTCAATTTTCTCTATCTTAGATCACATTTAATTCAACATGTTGAAGTCTTGAGGCTCTAGCCCATGCTTTAATAGGAGAGAGCTTACTGGACTCAAGCACTCACCACGATTGTCCTTCTCCTTGCCATCTGGCTTTTAAAACCACCATTTGATTTCTTAAGCAAACCTTAGCTTGTATGTAGTATGAATATCCATCACGTGAATTTATATTCCAATATTTGTTCTATAACGAGCTACAAGCTGTGATTCTGGTTGATGGTATGATTGGTTTTTGCGGACCCCCCTTTATTTTTCTTATGGTTTATTCTTCCTATTGACCTACCAGAATCTACTTCCTTTTTATCCATATATTTCTTAAACATCATGGCAAAGGGGTAAATAAAACTTGCGTTTGATCTATCTCCATTACACCTTGCTTCAAAGGTGTTCCTTTTTAGCCAACTTGTTTGCTTCTGGGTTCAACTTCCTATAGACATGGTATAATTCAATCTCATCAAAATTCTTAAACTGCAAGGCTATCCTTTGAAGTATTGTTGTGCTTGCGGTTGTTCCCACATCCTTTGTTCTAGTTACTTGCTTTATTACTAGCATTGATCTTTGAAGACCAATAATCTCTTTATACCCCTTGTAATGACTAATTCTAGTCCTTTCCAGAGGGCCAAATATTCAACTTGGTTGTTTGATGAGATGCCCAAGCCCTAGGGAAATTGTATCTCCCTTTGGTCATTGGAGTGAAGGATGACCCCTCTTGCTCCTCACAACCTGGAATCTTCAAAAAAAATTAAAAGCAAAAAATAATCATTTTTATAATATTAAGACGGTTGTGGATGTTTTTTTTTGTTTTATTTATCATTTACTTGTATTAAATTTAAATTTTAAAATATTTGTCAATTATCTAATTTTTTTTAACTCTACAAAATTATAATAACCTTAGATTTTTTTTATTTTTTTAAGAATGGAAATAAAATCCTTAAAAATTCATAAATCTTTCATTTTTCAAGATTCAAATAAATTCATTATTAATTTTAGACAACTTTAACCATTAACACTTCAACAAATTATTATTAAAATATATTTCAGATTTTTCAATTTATTAAATAATAATAAGAATTAACATTAATAAATATTAAAATAACCAACAATATAATAAAATATTAAAGCTATTCAATTTTTTTTTTTTTTTAATGTTATTCTACACAAAAAATAATGAAAAATATTTTTATATTTAAAATAATATGATGTTTTGGAAATGATTATGAACATAAAGTGAGCATAAATGAAGGATCTCTCATGGAACTTAGAAAAAAAATAATAAATTTGTTTTGAAGCATAAAAATAACATAAAATGACAATTGAATATTACACCAAACTTTGGTTATAAACTTACTTCTTTCATTTTCTGTGTTTTAACTTTATGGTATATTTCTTTATTATAAATCTCATGGCAAACTTTAAAATGGAAGGATATGTGATGTTTTAGAAGGGAGTATGGAACTGTAGGGAATGAATCTTTTTCTCTCAAAAAACATAGAATTTTAGTAATTTTTTTTAGATAAATCTGTGATATAATTGTTGGGAGATGTATAAAGAGGATTGGAATTGATAATTTGTTTGAAAAGAGGGTTGGGAGATGTTGTAGAAAAACAAAATGAATTTTATCTTATTTCTGCTTTATCTATTGCCTAACCTCTTGGTGTTCCATCCCCTGAGGTTAGGGTTTTGGTTGTTTAAGGTTTCCATTTCTTATTAGATAATAAAAAGGCCCTTGAGCCTCATTGTAACATAGTTCATAGGTATGTATCCGCCACATCTCTTCTTAAAGATAAGCTACCACCACCGGAGCTAGTTTATTTCCATTCTGCTTGTAAGCATCTTTCAGTTCTTAGATATTAATGAAATGAAGATTTAGTTATGCTACATCTATGTGTTTATGTTTATATCTATATTATGTTGCATTACTAAATAATTTTGGATCAATGATATCAGAGTGGTCTGCTCTTTCTCTGTTTTTCTTTGCAAGTCCCCAACGAGGTCAGGTTATAAGGAGTTAGGGCTTGAACTAGTTGAACCTTTGCAAGACCAACCTCGCAAACCCCAACAACCTCCTATGGCAGAAGAAAAGAAAGAAAAGGGAGTAGGATATCCTTTTAAAATATTGCTTGAGGAATCCCTTGAGTGATAGAGAAATACAATGATAGATTACTTTTCCCAAATCCTCCGGCGACTACTAGTGAGCCCTAGTATTGCACCAAGAATATTGCAACTCCCAAGGGCTCCTAAACTCAAATTATCAACCTGAGGTTCATAAAAACTTCAAGATGACAGTGCTATATGCACAACAGATAGGGTTCCACTCATGCCACCCTCAGTTATGACATTAGATCAAAAAGTGCTCAAAGACCCTTCCTTTTACTGAATTGGAATGAAAGCTTCATAAAATGACAAATTGGAAATTTTTCTAACTATGAAAATAGAAATGCCATTGACTCAACTTGTAAAAACCTAATTACTCAATTCATGAAAAGATAAAGGCTAGCCTACTTGCAAAAACAAAGCTATGTTATCTTGCATAATTCATCACACTACCTCATCTATTTGCAAAAAAGAAACTAATCTATATTGCATAATTCATCAAACTACCAATCAAAATTGTAGGTACCATCTACCTAGTTCATACTATTTCTTAAATCAATAACCTATTTACATGATAAAGAAACTAACTCTACTTTGTTTTTATAGTGAAGACAAGGAAGGTTTGGTGTGGCCTAGTATCTTTTCCTGATCATATCACCACAACTAGAGGTCATTATGCATCTATGCTAGGTCAAAGTTGCAACGTGGGTCAAAACTGATGAAGAAAAAGGTTGCTACAGGCGATTGCTACAGGAAGGCCTATAATGCTACAGGAGGGCATCCAAGTCCAGCTTGAAGGTGGAAACATTGGCTTGAGGGTATGGAGAGGTGAACAATAGTTGAAGAAAATGAAAGAGGGTTGGTTTGAGCCCCTAGCCAAGCTCAAGACCTCTCATAGGCCTATCTTGCACTAAGATGAGTGCTCTTGGTGACCTAGACATAATATCTTATAAAACAGGGTTTTTGGGATAGATTTTGGAGGTGGAAGGAGAAGGTGAAAGAGATCAGGAATGAAGTGGTGAAGGTTCCCTTCCCTATGTTAAAACAACAACAAGAAAATCCTAATTTAATTTGTCCTTGGATTAAATTGGGAATTAAATTGTAATTCTATTCTCATAAAAACTTGTACTAGTAACTAAGTTAAGTTGACTTAGTTGACTCAGTAAATTCGAGTTGGAAGTCTATCTAGAGTCATGTATAGTGATCCCTAAATTTTAGGGTCTCGGGTTGAGTTCTTATTGAGTTGTAATTATTTAATTCAGTCTAACTGAGTTAAGTTCAGTTAAACTAGTTCTAATTGTTGGAGGAACTAGTGAGAGGTCAAGTGAATTAAATTGGATTTAATTCACCTGTAGTTATCAACCAGATAACTTATAATTCAATCATAAATAACCCATGCATGTCAGTTCAGAGGAAGACCTAGTTGAGATTAGAGTTCAAAGATAGTGTACTATCAGTTGTAAAATCATCTAAATTAAATTGATGGTGCATGCAATCATAGGAAGGCCTATGGATGGATTGCGTAGTTATGAGTGAGGAATTTCCTTATTAAATATGGGATAATTCCCAAGGGAAAAATGCAAGGAAGTAGGAGCTTGGCACGCAACAGATTTGGCTAAGTATTGGCTTGAGCTAATTTGTGAAGTAGTGAGATAGATTATACTTGTGCAGAGATTGTTTGGGTTGAACAAGCATTGTATTTTCTCCTCGGGTATTTTGGTTAAAGCAATATACATATAGCAAGGGTTTTTAGATGAGGCTTTCCACATAAAATTATTGTGTTATGTGTGATTTAAATTCTTCCTTTTATGCTTTGTGATTTCATCGATCAATTTTTTGTTTCCACTGATGAGTAGAATAGATTCAAGTCAATTTTTTTAGCATATCAAAATCTGCAGTTTGAACCTACAATAAAAATCTACATGGTATCAAAGCTGAAATCACTATAGAAGAGGAGAATGCAAGTTTGTTTTACAGGAGAAATCGAATTTGCAGTTTCATACTTCAGAGCCAGTAGGATGTCATTCTACGGTTTGAGAGTTGAGTATGCCCTTGAGGGTAGCTCGAATTACATAGCTTGGAAGGACAGGATGGAGGTAGTGTTAAAAGAAAACAAGCTAAAGGAATTCATAGATCATGATATCCCAAAGCCTACAACATATGATGATAAATAGATATCAAAGTGGAGGAAGTGTGTGCCAAAGGTGAGAAGGATTATCCTAAAAGGATTTCGAGATCATATTGTCTCAAATCTCCACGGTAAGGAAACTCCATTTGCAATATGGAAGGCATTGATGGACCTGTTTCAAAACAACAATGACCACAGGAAGCTAGCACTGAAGGACAAACTCAAAAAGATCAAGATGGAGAAGGGCGACTCAATTTCGAGGTACTTGACCAAGTTCCCTTAATGTCGATATGAGCTTGGAAGTGTCGGGGTTACTGTTGCAGAAGATAATCTGGTGAGCCTAGCACTTCTAGGATTTCCCAAGAGCTAGCACAACTACTAGGATTCGATTAATGGGAGGGGGGAAGCTGCCAAAGTGGGATTTGTTGTGGTTCGACTTGGTATAGGAAGAGATTCGGCAGAACACTAGAGATGCATCCTCATCCAAGCATGATGAGGAGGAGAATTGTGCCTTAGCTGGAAAGGAAAAGAAAGGGAATGGGAATTCATTCCAAATTAGATTCTAGTCAGGGTAGCAAGAACAAGCACATGTTAAAAATTAAATGTTTTCACTATCATGAGCTGGGACACAATGCCACAAAGTGTCTGCACAAGAAGACTGGTAAGAAGCCCTCATGAGGAGTGGCAGGTCAAGCTCTTGCTTCACATTTCGAACTGGATTTCACCCTCATCACTTGCATGGTGACATCGATGATGGGTAATGTGTGGTACCTGGATAGTGGAACCTCTTTCCATATGGCCGAAAACAAGGAGCTCTTCAGTGACTTGGAGGAGAAGGACCTCTAGAAGCACATTGAGATGGGATATGATGGGAGGTATAGCGTGACTGGCATTAGTACTCTTACCTTTCAGAGGGACTCTGGTTCTCCCCTCACATTAAAAGATTTCATGTATGTTCCGGGTTTAAAGAAGAAATTGGTTTCTATTTCCATGTTGGAGGATCATGCCTACGATGTGATATTTAGTAAGGGAAAGGCTTTCCTTCATCACATAGCCTCAAGGTAGGTGAAGTGGATCGGGGTTCGAGTGAAAAACCTTTAAAAATTGGATGTAGAAGATTGCGCTGCTTTGAGCACTAAAGCAGAGAAGGTGCAGAGCCAAAACATTTGTGAGTTGTGGCATAGAAGATTGGGTCAATTGCACCACAGAGCTTTGAAGACCATGCAACAAGTTTTTACAGGACTTCCCAAGGGTACATTAGAGCAGAGAGACACATGAAAAGGGTGTACATTGGGGAAGTGCACCAAAGCTTCCTTTCATGATAAACATAGTTGAGCGCAAGCGATCCTTGATCGAGTTCACTTAGATGTGTGTGGACGTTCTCGATAGCATCCACGAACAAGCACATGTATTATGTAATATTTGTCTATGATTTTTCTCATAAGTGTTGGATTTTTCTTCATGTAGATTAAAGATCATATGTTTTCTCATTATTTTAAATGAAAACATTTGTCGAGAAAGATACTAGCAAGAAAGTTAAATCTCTCATAAGCAATAATGGTGGAGAATATGTGTCGAATGAATTCAAGAACTTTTGTGCATGAGAAGGCATTTGACGAGCGTTTATAGCACCTCATAAACCATAGTAGAATAGAGTGGCTGAAAGGAAGAATAGAAGTATTGTGGGAGAAGCACGAGAAATGTTACATGATTAGGGCCTACCATTGCACTTATGGGTTGAAGCATGCAACACAATTGTTTATTTGTAGAACAGAAGCCCTCATCGAATTATCAGGATGAGTACACTAGAAGAAGATTTTTAAGGTAAGAAACTAGATGTGGTACGCTTTAGGATCTTTAATTCATTATTCTATGGTCATGTTATCAAGGATCCACGGAAAAAAATAGATCCAATAGCTGAGTTGGGCATATTTGTGGGGTACACTGATACACCTCACAACTATCAGGTGTACATGCCATCCAACAGGATGATAGTGGTTCGTAGATATGTGAAGTTTAATGAAGAGAAGGCCATGAGATGTTCCCTTGAGAGGAGCTTCAGTTACATGCGGATGAGGAGATTTTAGCTCCAAAGGAGGAACATCAGGATGATGTGGAGTAGCCACATGCAGAGGAGCGGAGAGTGGAAACACCCACTCATGCAGAGACTTCCATAGGTGGGAGAAATCGCACCAAACAGGCTGACGGATTGTTGCATGATGCTTGAGAGAATGTGGGAGCACCCACATCACAACACAGGCAGAGGAGGTCACCAGATCAGTACACTGGCTACATGGCTTTGATGAGCGAGAGTGTAGAGATTGAGCCATCCTCATTCGAGGAAGCAGTGCAACAACCAACGTGGGTTGATACCATGGTTGAGGAGTATGAATCCATTATGAGAAAAAGTGTTTGGGAGGTGGTTTCAAGATTAGCAGATAAGTCAGTGGTGATTTCCATATCCCTTTACAAGGTAAAGCAAGCCGCAAATGGGAGTGTGGAGAAACACAATGCCAGATTTGTGGCCAGAGGATTCTCTCAGGTGGAGGGAATTGATTACAATGAGACCTTTGCTCCTATAGCAAAGTACTCATGAATCAGATCTATTATAGCATTGTCAGTGCAAATCGGTTGGAAGATACATAAGATCGATGTAAAGACAACATTCCTCAACGACATGATTGAGGAAGATGTGTATTTTGAACAACAAAAAGGATTTGAGACCTTCAACCGAGAGGCACATGTGTGTAGACTCAAGTGAGCACTGTATGGACTGAAACAAGTACCCTGTGCTTGGTACACCAAGATTGACAACTATTTCACTAGGTTGGGCTTCACCAAAAGTGAAGCAGATGCAAAACCTTTACCATATTATGGTCGAAGGTAAATTATTGATTATAGTATTATATGTCGATGATTTGATTCTGACAGTTGATGAGAAGCTGAAAAAATAATGCAAAGAGGATCTTGTAAGAGAGTTCAAGATGAAGGACCTTGGGCTCATGCATTACTTTATTGGTATGGGGGCATGGAAAGGAGATGAGGAACTATTTGTCTCTCAGGGAAAGTATTCCAACGAGATAATGAAAAAGTTCCACATGGAGATTAACAAACCCATGGAGACATCTCTAACAGGTAATTAGAGGAAGGAGGATGTTATTTCAGGTGAAGTAGTGGAGGCTACTATTTATAGACAACTTGTGGGTTCACTTATGTATTTGGTGAACACACGACCGGGCATGTGTTTTGCAGTTAACCAGCTTAGTCAGGCCATGGTTAATCCAACCAAACTTTATTGGAAGGAAGATAAACATATGTTGAGATACCTCATAGGCACCACTCATTTTGGTATTTGGTACAGACAGATAGAGGGAGTGAAGATTCAAGGCTTCGCAGATGCAAATTGGGCAGGGAATCCATCCGACAAGAAAAGAACATAAGGGGGAATCTTCAGTATTGGTTCAACAACAATTTCTGGGTATAGCAGGAAGCAGAGATCAGTTACACTCAGTTTAGCAAACGCAGAGTACATGGTTACCAATCAAGCAACTTGTGATGCTATATGGATGAGGAAGATCCTTGTTGGGTTGTTTGGTCAACAGATGGATACTACAATGTTTTACTGTGGCAATCAGAGTTGTATCAAACTATTTGAGAATCTAGTTTTTCATTATCAGTCCAATTATATTGACCTTTGGTATCACGATCTACGAGATTGTGTGTAGAGGAGAATCATGTTGCTGGACTACATTCCTACAAAGGAGCAAGATGCATATATTTTGACAAAGGCATTGTCAAGATGAAAATTCGAGTTTCACATATACAGGATCTGAGTATAAAATAATCCCTTTCTTGTTGAGAGGGAGTGTTAAAAATAGCAATAAGCAATCCTAATTTAATTTGTCCTTGAATTAAATTGGGAATTAAATTTTAATTCTATTGATCCATATTTAAACAGGAACGCAATATATTACAGAGATAACCATAAATACAAATATGCAGCGGAAATAATACTTCATTTCATTACTGTAGAATACTAAAATATGCTTACAAACAGAAATGGAAAGAAACCAGCTAGGGCGATGGTAGCTTATCTCTAAGAAGAGATGTGGTGGCCTATTACAATGAGGCTCGAAGGCCTATTTATTGTTGAGAAACAATGGGAAACCCTTAACATCCCAAAACCTAACCCTAGAAGATGAAACGCCAAATTGTGGGCCCCGTTTTGGGTAAGTTGGTACATCAAATTCTCGGAGTCGTAACATTGGCACTCGATCTATGTTTGACGCGTACAATAGCTCGTTAGAAAGATCTATCTGAGCTCTATAACTTTGGGAAGAGCACCATCAGTCCATGGACCTATGCTGCTCCCAAATTTCCCAAAAAATGTCGTTTAGGGCCTCAAAACAGCTCCGGAAGTTCAAGCCCCGAAAAACTGCTAAAAATAGTAAATTGTGCTACAATTACGGAAATTGAAAAACTGAAAGAGACAGTTGTGGGGGTCCAAATGGGATAGGTGGGTGGCCACCAACAGCCACCTGGATCATTCCTCCCCCCTTAGGAAGCAATGGTTCCCATTATGTTGAGTTCCTCCATCTGCTGAACTTGGTCCCTGGTGAGCTGTTCTACAATCTCGAATGTATCCAGTAATGGTGGGAAGCATGGTCGAAGGCCATACACATTGAACACTTGGCGCAAGCGAAGGAATGGAGGAATGTTATGCTCCAAATCATTATTTCCCACAACCTTAGTAATGGTTTAAGGACCATGTCGGCGTGGTCGAAGCTTCTGATGGGCTCTTGTAAGGCGTTCTTTCTGCAGATGCAACCAGACTCTGTTGCCCACTTGAAGCTTGTGTGGTACCCCTGTGGATGAGGAGAAGTTGTTCATGTGTTTTGTCATGACCGTATTCCTTTGTTGCTACTATTGTGTGGAGGAACCCTTCGCGGGGGTCATGGATGTGGTGAGTATCTTCCCCTTACTTTGGGTGTGAATCAGACATAAATGAATTTCCTAGTCTGGGAGATGAGCTTGCTACCTTTCTTAGGAGAGATCAAAGAGGTGGCGGTAGGTGGGCTACATCTGGTATCTTGTATAATGAATTATCCAAAGAAATAATGATAGCACAAGGCCTTGACTCATACACAGAATGTTGCCTCCACAAGTATGGCTGGCCTAATACTACATCACAAACATCCAGAGGTGTAACATCACACAATACCTCATATGTGAAGGGCTTGATGTTGTAGGGAAGGTGACACTTTTAGCGAACTCTGAGATCTCGTCCTTCATGAATCCACCCGATATTGTATGGTTGTGGGTGTGGTGTAGTCGGTAGGCCCAACCGCTTGACGACCTCTGCTGAAATGAGGTTCTTTTGGTTGCCACTGTCAAAAATGAATTGCAGCGGCGAACCCTTCACCCACATCTGTGAGTGGAAAAGATGCTCCCCTTCCTCTGGATCTTCGAGTTCATTCTTTTGGATCTTGGTGGTGGTAACAGTGGCACTGGGCTCCGCATCAATGATCTGCTTCCCTTTGTCGTTCCCCTTGTCGGATTCTAGCTCAGGGTCGGAACATGCATCTGATTCGGAAGCATTCAACTCAGCCACCAATCACTGCTTGGTCTGACACTAACTTGTGTTATGAGTGGGACTCTTGTGGAACTCACACCACTTTCTTGTGTCCTTCTTTGACTTCGTGGTGTTGTTCTTTTTTTTGCAGCTTCGACGGGTTGTCTTGGGTCACCCCGCCTTGGCTTTGTCCTTTGGTCTTCGAATTCGCAGATCCAAAGTCTCACTTTTTTTGTTTGAACTTTTCTTGACTTTGACAGCGTATCGGTATGTCGTGCCGAGTGATGAGATATTCAGGAACTCCATCTCTTCCTAGATGTATCTGTGTAGGCAGTGACAGTATTTGAGTACCAGATGCAGATCAGAATCTTTGATACCCAACTGTGTACGAAGGGTATGAAAAATGTTGGTGAACTCTAGCACATCTTGGTCCCTTCCCTATCGCAGTGTGGTCCACTTTATGTATTTGTCCTCGTAGCTTTTGACAGGGTAGTATTGCTCCTTGATGGCATCCCGAAATGAATCCCAAGTGGGTGTGACTAAAAATAGTGAGTATGTACTTTCATACTTCTGCTCATAATAGGTTTCCCACCAGTCCTTGACGTGGGGGGCTGCTTTGAGAAGAGCGAAAAATAATCTTTTCCTGACTCAAAAATTCATGAATAGAAAAATACCCATCTAGCATATTTAACCATTTATCTACAACATCTATGTCTATTTGACCCTCGAAGATGGGGATTTCAAAATTAACTTGTACCTTAAATGGTGTGACATTTCCATAGTAGTTGTTGGAAGTTGATGTGTCGCCTTTGGGTAGCCGTTGAAGGATCTGTGCAAAGCTATCCATCATCATGTTCCTTTGCCGCTTAAGGAACTCTTCGAGCAAGATTTTGATAGCATCTCCTACCCCCCCGTCTTTCTTCTCATCCGCCATGGGAGGCCGTCAGGATTTGTAAGGCTAGTCTTGCAAAGGTTTGACCAATTCAAGCCCTAACTTCTTATATCTCGACCTCATTGGGGACATGCAAAGAAAAACAGAGAAAAAGCAGGCTGTTATGATACCACTAATCCAAATTTAAACAAGAACGCAACAAATTACAAAGATAACCATAAATACAGATATGCAGCGGAAACAATACTTCATTTCATTACTGTAAAATACTGAAATATCCTTACAAACAAAAAAGGAAAGAAACCAGCTAGGGCGATGGTAGCTTATCTCTAAGAAGAGATGTGGCAGCTACATGCCTCTAAACTGTGTTACAATGAGGCTAGAAGGCCTATTTATTGTTGAGAAACAATGGACAACCCTCAACATCCCAAAACCTAACCCTAGAAGATGAAACACCAAATTGTGGGCCCTGTTTTGGGTAAGTTGGTACATCAACTTCCCGGGGTCGTAACTTTCCACCCGATCTCCATTTCACACGTACAATAGCTCGTTAGAAAGATCTATCCGAGCACTATAACTTTGGGAAGAGCAACATCAGTCCATGGACCCATGTTGCTCCCAGATTTCCCAAAGAACATCGTTTAGGGCCTCAAAACGGCTCCAGAAGTTCAACAACCGATTTTTTTTGGCTAAAAATAGTAAATTGTGCTACAATTACGGAAACTGAAAGAGACAGTTGTGGGGGTCCAAATGGGATAGGTGGGTGGCCACCAACATCCACCTGGACCATCTATTCTCATAGAAACTTGTAACAATTAACTAATTTAAGTTGACTTAGTTGGCTCAATAAATTCGAGTTGGAAGTCTATATAGATTCATGTAGAGTGATCCATAAATTTTAGGGGCCCACATTAAGTTCTTCTTGAGTTGTAATTATTTAATGCTAAGTTGTAAAATCATCTAAATGAAATTGATGGTGCATGCAATCAGAGGAAGGCCTATGGATGGATTGCATAGTTATGAGTGAGGAATTTCCCAATTAAATATGGGCTAATTCCCGAGGGAACAACACAAGGAACTAGGAGCTTGGCGGGCAACATATTTGGCTAAGTATTGGCTTGAGATGATTTCTGAAGCAGTGAGATAGGTTGTACTTATGCAGACATTGTTCGGGTTGAACAAGCATTGTATTTTCTTCTTAGATCTTCTGGTTAATGCAATATACAGATAGAAGGGGTGTTTAGTTGAGGCTTTGCCCAGAAAATTATTGTGCTATGTGTTATTGAAATTCTTCCTTTTTCTACTTTGTGATTTCATTGATGAATTTTTTCTTTTCGTTGATGAGTAGAGTAGATTCAAGTCAATTGTTCTAGCATATCACAATTTGTAGTTTTAACCTACAACAAAATTCTACACCCTATAGGTCAATAAACCCTACAATAAATCACATGCATGCATCTATTTATCATTTATAAAATGAAATAACTTATGATAGAAAATATGAGTTGAATTTAAATTACATCTAATTCATGCAAACCAATAATCTACTCACTAAGAAGCAAATGTAAAGCAAGACAACCAATACTAATCTATTTCGAAGAAATCATAAACACAGACTTTTTGAGTTGTGGTTGTGAATCCTTCCACTCATTCTCCCACAAGAGATGTGTTGGGACGGGGTCCCTTGGGTCCAATTTTGACTAAGTTTTGTAAAATCCTTCACATTTTAAGGAGAGGAGTGTGCAATGAACAGGTTACTAGGAGTTAAGGGATATTAGGAAGGTCAAAACCCCTTAAGTTTTTGTATTGTTTTGAGTTCCACCCATGGTTTGTGGACCATGGTATTGTAATAGAAAAAAGTATATAAAGAGGTGTCTCAACAAGCCTAAGAAATCAATCAGTCATATTTCTTATGGTTTCAGTCTGTAAATGTAAGATCTTTTTGTATTTAGGCGAAGGGGAAGGCTCCTGCAGCTTGTGCAGAGGGACCTTGGTAAGTCTGAACGTATATGTATTGAAGATATGGAACAATAAAAGAGTATTTGAAGAAAATCTGTGTCTCAATTGCATATTTATGTGTTTTTTGTATTTATGCTCAGCTAAATGCCATTTATCAGTATTATGGTATTAATTACTTTGTGAAGATTGGGATCTACTATTATCTATTATTTTATGCATGATTAGACTCCTACGCGAAGTTCATAACTGTTTTTAATTAAAAGTTTATTTAAGTTTGGGGATTTCAAGGATAAGGGTTCACGAAGGTTAGATCTGGCATGAAACTGAAGAAACACCTTAACCCCACATCACATAACATTCTGGATGTGGAAACCTAGTTCTAGCATCCCCCAATATGGCCTCGGGTGAGACTGGAGCCTGCGCTATGCAGGTTTTGCCGAAAGCGCTAGTAGTGTAGGGTTTTGTTGGTTAGTGCATCTAACTTTGAACCTAGGTCTAATCCCCCTCAAGCCGTTTTTTTTTTTCGCCAAGACCAAGATCTATCTGAGGGATGTGTGATGTAGCGTAAGTGGATACCAACTAGGAAAGAAATTGAGAAATGGATAGGTCAAAATTTGCACGAGTTTGCAACTCAGGAGAATCAAAATCCGTGTTTGGCAAAAGAAAGATGGTTACAAAGATATCTCTACACAAAAGCGCATGAAATTTTCTTTTCAACTTTCCCTTGCAAATTACACGAGTGGCTATCCAAATTAGTGGATAGCGAACCTACTTGGAAGCATGACGATCCTATTATGTGGACTCTAAAATTAGTCAAACATATTGAAGGATTTGATTATAAGGTTGTAAGGGTTTTCGATCACTGGATTGATAGTATCTTGGGTGGCTTCATTATTGAATTTGCAATTGATACATCGGTTCTTATAGTGAAGTTGAATTCTGATTCTTCAAAGGTATAAGAGGTAAGTACATGAAATCGCTAAAAACCTGGATTAAAATGTTGTTGTGCATAAAAGGGGTTATGCCTTTACATTAATGTTTAAGAGAGGTTAGACTAGATCTACGCAAAGTGGAAAGTGATTCAAAGTAGATCTAGATGAATTCGTCAAGAGTGAATATAGTCCCTTATTGAGAGAGTCTAAAAGTGTGGAAGAAAGAAGTAGCCCTAGTATGCCAGAGGTGCGGCACAGTCAGTAGATCAGGGTACTTCTGGAATTCCACATCCATCCACTGCACCTCTGCCTTCATCTCCGCCTTGTACACTTACACCTCCACCTCCACCTTCGTTGTTCAATATGGCAAATACAATGAAAATGCATGTATTCAAGGGTTAGGGGTCAGAGGATCCCGATCAGTTTTGGTTCATCTCAGACGATGTGTGGAAAGCGTAGTAGGTCAATGATGATGACATGAAGAAACCACAACTCGTTACAACTCTACAAGATAGAGTTCTTACCTGGTACATCAGATACAGTACGACTCATCCGGCTGCTTCATTAGCTAACACGAAGGATGCACTAAATGCGGAATTTAGGAAGCCCAAGTTGCAAGCTTAGTGTGTGACCGAAATCAAGTAGATCAAGCAGAGGGTTAATTAGTGTGCATGGGATATAGATAAGTGACTAGAGTGCTTACTGAGACAAACTAATCTTCAGGTTTCAGATGAACAAGATAGGGCCTAGTACATAGCTTTGCTATTATCTCACTTAAGATTGTCGTTATCTCAACAGAAGATTGGGTCTCATGCTGAAGCGTTGGAAATCATGATGAATATAGAAGCTTCATCGATCCAAGACATGAATATAGGATTTAAAAATATCCAGTCACAGTTAGCAAGCCTGCATACAAAGTTGTAGGATCTTAAGAAGGGAAAGGAGGTTAAATTGAAACACATTCTGAAGATTGGTGCATGAAGTGCAAGGCTGAAGGTCATAATAAAGATCAATGCCTTATATTATGGGATTATATAGCTGCGAGAGGTCCTAACCCACTGAAGCCAGAATCTTCCCCTGGATCAAGCATCGACGCAAGTGCCTGGTGTAGCATCTGCCAAGTGTTAGGACAACATTCAACAGATAATTGTTCTTTATTACAAAAGTTTATATAGTCTCCAAAGCAACTCTCTTGTAAATTTTGTAAATTGGTTGGTCATGATGAAAGGATTTGTCGAAGCTATGAATTAATGATGGACAAGACTCTGTTGTATAGAATGCAGGCTAAAAACCTTGCGCAGAATGACCAAGGCTCACTTGCAGCTCGTAGGGGATTCCAAGGATGGGGAAGAGGACGAGGAGGAGGAGTTGGAAGAGGTTAGGACCAAATTATTTGTTACAAATGCGGATAACCAAGACACTTTGTGCGCAACTGTCAGAATTCAACACACCATTATTGTCAGTATTGTCGTCAATTTGATCATATTATAGAAGATTGTTCGGTATTAATAGCGAAGATGCAGGAGAAGAAGAACCGACAACCAACGCAGAATATTTAGATGATGATATTTGAGCCACGTGAAGACGATCCCAGTATCAACATATTCACGTGAAGCGGTGTAGCCACTGGTGAAGACAAGGTCAAAGGCAAACAACCAGTATCAAATATTTGGTTTCAAAAAGTCGGTGAGAAGAATGTTGGATTTAATCTAAGTAGAGAATAAGAGACATTCATGGAGGCAAGAAAATGTTTTACGGATCCAGTTGTTTCTACGCCTCAAAATCAGATGCCGCTTGTCCCACGAAAGGAGAAACCTAAAGAAGTTACTACGACGCAAGATTCTGATCCCACGGTGTGAAAATCGTTCCTCCAAACCTCTATGAAGTTACTATGAGATCATAAGGAAGTTGAAGGACTACAAAAACTGATAGATAACTGCACCAACAAGGATAAGCCATTACCAAAACAATGCACAGTCAGTAAGGTGAACCGAAGTAAGAAGAGAATTGGTAGGGAGATGCAGTTGACAACACAGATTTGTGATTTTGAAATGGACCAAGTAATCCTAGACTTGGGCTCTGATGCTAACGTACTGCTGAAGCAAACTTTGGAATGCATGGGGAAGCCTAAGTTACAGTGGTCACCAATTCAGCTACAAATGGTGAATCAGTAAAAGATAATTCCAATGGGTCGCCAACATGGAGTAACTGTAGATACTGAAGGCGTAAGAATAGTGGAAGATTTTGAAGTTATTGAGATATTCGATGACAGTATTCCATACCCAGCGTTGCTCGAGATTGATTGGGCCTTTGACATGAACACAATCATTAATTTAAATAAGTGAAGCATGGTATTTGAAAAGCATGAGCTTCGAGTAATTGTCCAATTGGATCCAGCTGAAGGTGCGCAATACACAGAACCAAAATGTGATTATTATGAAGATGAAGATATTGAGCACATATATAAGTTAACTACGTGAAATGAAGATTTGATCAATCCCACTGCGGATGGAAGGCTCAGCTGGGGAAAAGACAATTCCTGCCAATCAGATACAGATGAAGAGTTATAAAACTGGCAGAATTAGTTACATGAGGTCTCTACGTTGCGATGTAATCAATTTACAAAGTTGCTACGTTGTATATATACTGAGGTATGTAAGTTTCCTTATTATGGCCTTGGATGATGTCAATATGCTTCTTGACCATTTTGAAAGGGACGTGCTAGAGGAACACCAGTTCCAAGCCTTAGATCTAGCATTGAGAGCTATGCCTACAAAATGGTGGGGGTACGCACAAGGATAATTTTGCTAACTGGAAGGAATATCGTAAAATGATGCATTTAAGATTTGGCTACGCAAACACTCGACTCACCAAAAAGTACACAGGAAAGGATGATCCACACGAACATGTGACTCAATGAACTAAGGCGTGGGGTGAGGTACCTCAAACAGAGTGTGTGCACATCTTTATTAATACCATGGATGTTATCCCAAAGAATTGGCATTTAGAGACAAAGTTGCGACATGGGACTACTGATTAGGACGAAATGAAGGAGAGTTTCTTGCTGACATTCAGTTTTGAAGATGGGTTCGAATGCATTAATGAAGCGCTTCAGGAGATTAAAGCAACAATCTACCGAACACCCGTAGAGCCTATCACTTGGATACAACCTACAGGATTTAGAATGTTACAATGTTACTACGAAAGAAGGCGATGAGGATCCACAGAATATTAATATATCTGATTCAAAGGGACGTCACGAACTTTGTGGACCTAATGCAGAGATCCTTGATATCTCGTAACCTGTGCGCACAAAACAAGTAAATATTGGCTCAGAAGCAGAACCAAAATTCGCGAACATTGGCGACTATTGGGATGAAGACATAGTGGATAAGGTCACTGAATTATTACACGAATATCAGGATTTATTTCCAACTAAGTTCTCTAACTTGAAGGGAATAGTAAGAGATTTGGGTATGATGAAGATAAATATAAAACCAGATGTGAAGCCCATTAATCAGCATCCATAGTGGCTGAATCCCAAATACAAGGAGAAGGTAAGACATGAACTCAATAAGATGCTTGTGGCAGGAATAATTGAAGTCATAGAAGAATCAGAATGGGTCATTCCTATGGTAGTCCAGGAGAAGAAAATGAAGGGTGATATCAAGATTTGCGTAGATATGTGAAAGTTAAATGATGCCTATGTACATGATCCATTCCCTACATCATTTACAGATGAATTTCTTGAAAATATTGGTGGACAAGAAGCTTATTCATTCACAGATGGATTTTCGGGATATCACCAAATTAAGATTGCGCCGGAGGATGGAAGTAAGAATACCTTCGCTATAGAATGGGGATCTTTCCAATATACAATCATGCCTTTCGAACTAAAAAATTCTCATGTGATCTTCTCAAGGGTGGTAGTCGCAACATTTAAGGAATTCATTCATAAATTTTTGGAAGTCCACTTCGACAATTGGATAGTGTTTGGACTAGTCAGGAAGCATGTCTCTAATCTGCACCTGATGTTGGATGCATGTAGAAAGTATCATATTTCCTTGAATCTGAAGAAATGCATTTTTTTTGTACCTTATGGAATACTTTAGGACATGTTGTCTGTAAGCAGGGTTGATGGTAGACCCTGCTAAGATTGTTGTAATTATCAATTTAGATACCCCTAGGAATGTAAAACAACTATGTGCGACTTTGGGTCATACTAGGTACTACAGGAAGTTTATTATGACGTATGCATAGATCATTGCGCCCATGGAAAAGTTGTTAAAGAAGGATGCTAAGTTTTGTTGGGACGATGACTATCAGAAGAGTTTGGATACTCTAAAGAATAAGATGGTTATGACACCAATCCTAGTATTACTAAACTGAAAGAAGGAATTTCATGTGCATGTGGATGCATCTTGTATAGCATTAGGATTTGTCTTAACTCAACCAAGGGCAGGATATATTGATCACCTGATTGCCTTCGCCAGTCAAAAAATATCTAAGGTAGAGAAGAACTATTAAACCACAGAGCGATAAGGGTTGGCCATGGTTTACGCACAACAAAAATTTAGGAATTATCTGTTAGGTGCGCACTTTAAAATGTACACAAACCATTTTGATTTCAAGTACCTAGTCAATAAGCATGTGTTTGGGGGGGGGGAATCTGTAGATAGTTGCTCATTTTCCAGGAGTATGATTTTGAAGTAATAGTTAAGCCCGAGAGATTGAATATTAGACCAGATCACCTCTCTTGGATCGAGAATGGCGAAGAACCCACAAATATTGAGGAAGGATTGTCTGACACACAACTCTTTGTTGTCAAGGTTGCAGATGAGCATTTTGCAAACATTATTCATTTTTTATCTACTCGCGTAATTCTTGAAGGTTATACGACATGACAAAAGAAGGAATTAATTGTTCGGGCTGCAGATTTTTTCGTGATTGCAAGACAATTATATAAGATGGGATCAAATTAAGTTCTACACCAATATGTGTCTGAATATGGGAGACACATTATTCTAGATGAAGCACATGGTGGTGTCGTTGGAGGACACTATGCAACAAGGCAACTGCGCATAAGATCCTGCGAGCATGATTATGGTAGCCTACAGTCATTAAAGATTCTAAGGAGTACTACAGTGCGTGCGATCTGTGTCAAAGAACCAGGAGGCCATCGCGAAGGGATGAACTGCCTTTAAATCCACAAGTCATGTTACAATAATTTGATAAATGGGAAATTGACTTTGTTGGACCTATTTAGTCACCAGGGAAGAAGACGAGAGCACGTTACATTATCACTGTGACAAAGTACTTAACCCGATGGGTCGAGGCACAACCTATGAAGGGTTGCAGCGTGGATACTGCTACATAGTTTATATTCGAGTTTATTCTATCAAGTTTTGGATGCCTGAAAATTCTGATGAGTGACAGAGGTTCACACTTCCTTAATGAGACAATTGCAGCTTTAACAAAAGAGTTCCAGATGTACCATCAAAAGAGTATGTTGTATCATCCCCAGGCAATTGGAACTGTTGAAGCTTTCAATAAGATCTTGAAGAATGCCCTAACAAAGGTCTGTAATGTTAATAGGAATGATTGGGTTGTGTGGATACCAGCAGTTCTATGGGCATACAGGATGACCTGTAAGAAATTGACTGGGCAAACACCATGTCGACTAGTTTATGGAGAAGAAGTGGTGATAATGATGGAATATATAGTGCCCAGCCTCTGGATTGTTGTAGTAACCAAGCTGGCGGATCACGACATAATGGAGGAACACCTAGCACAACTTCTTACATTAGAAGAAGACCGCTTTTTGGTTGGCTTTCATCAGCAAGTGCAGAAAGCTAGAGAAAAGGTGTGGCATGATCGTCACATTAAGCAACGCACTTTCAAGAATGGTGATTTGGTACTGATCTATGACAACAAGTTTACCAAATTTCCGGGGAAGTTTCAGATGCATTGGCTAGGACCATACCTGATTAAGGATATTTTGCACAGTTCAACTCGCAAAGCTGAATGGGGAAGTGTTTCCTAGCAGGATTAATGGGAGAATATTGAAGGTTTACAGGGATGAATCTGCCCCTACTCAATGACTACATGACAACATGAAATTCTTAGTGCCTTTGGAAGTTGAAAGAGAGCGCATGACCATACTACTCTGTCGAGGAGAAATTTTATCGAAGAAGGAAGGTTGCGCGATGTTTTGGAAGATGGCGCAGGTGGAAGATGCGACGAGGTAGTTGCTCCATAAGGAAGGGTCCCGCGCATCTTGCTTAGAAAGTGACCGTTGGAACAACAACAATTGATTTGATAGGGAATTTTCCTTTAAAAGAAGCGGGGGAAATGCATTTAAGGCACAAATCTGGGAAAATTTGCCACCAAATTTGCATTTATGAGGAATATCTGAGGGGGAAATGCATTTAAGGCACAAATCTGGGAAAATTTGCCACCAAATTTGCATTTATGAGGAATATCTGAGGGGGAACAAATAGTTTTAATTTGAACTATGTTATAAATATCACACCCCACTCCACATTTGGACACTTTGCTTCTTGAGAATTTGTTATGTGTTTTTGCACTTAAAGAGTTGAGTGTGTTGTTGCATGTCTGGTTACCTGAGTTGGGAGGAAGTTAAGCAATAGATTTTGAAGAGAGGATTAGGGAACATCATGATTGGAATACTGCCAGTCCATGCTACAACATCTAGGTCACCAAGACAAAGCCTACTGCCTCCGCGACAGGAGAGAAAAAGCATAAAAAGCCGCAGCAGACCCTGATTCGGTAATTGCCACAGAAAATTCCAACCGACGAGAGACAAAAGGCAAAAATGGATAAAAACAAGCATCCAATGGAGCCACAGGACTTAAATGAAGAAGAGCTGAATGAGGGGTTTGAGAATATCAACGTAGAAGGAGCAGAACCAATTTCTCAGTTGCCACCGTATATGCCACCACAGAAGCCAACCTCAAAAGTGACTAAGGATCTAGACTCTATCAAATTTAAGGTATTCACCCCGTTGTTGCCAAAGGAAGTACCTATTGAAGGTGAATTGTTGGCCAAGGTACCCCAGCTCCATATGGAAGATTGGGATTTGGGCGAACATGAGAAATTTCCACAGCTAGAACCCAACAAGTATTTGAAGGTGGTGTACTGTGAGGAAGTGAGCCTAACAACACTTGAACCAATGAAATAGGTGACCGATATTGAGCACGTAGGATTGCTAAACATGTTGTATGTCCTGTACTTTAGCCGAAGCATCATTAACACTATTTGTGTGCGCTAGTTGTTTGCGCTGGTCTATGATGGGTGCCTCTGGCTGGGAGAGCCTATCCCAATTGATGACATGTTGATACGGAGAATCAAAGTGTTGCCATATTAAGGTGCAAACCCCACATATGATTTTGTGGGGAAGTCAACGGAGAAAAAACTCACAGATCAAATGAAGAGTGACTTTGGATTGATCAAGAAGTCTCGGGGCTACGTTGTTAGCTCTATCAGCGATGAGGTTGTGTAGTTTGCCGCCTCTATCTTGGCAGGAGAGATCATGATGAAGTGTCATGTAGATGAAGTGACACCAGTGGTATCCTTGTTTGTGCATTGCAACAAGGGGGGTTCAGTTCAATTGGGAAAAATACCTGTGTTAAGAATTCCTAGATGATTGCTGCGAAATGCAAGAGGAGGGAAAAGCATTCCACTACTCATGGCTCTTATTGTTGATCATGCTAATATCTTGGAGGACACCAGATGATTCACGGTTCCCCACAACGGATCTGGAGTTGTGTGTGGCTACCATATTTGCCCCGCGTGATAGAAAATAAGATGTTCTAGATATTATTTGAAATGGATCTGCGAATGGTGATCAACCAAAAGCCAAGGTTGTCACCGAGTCTATTCACGAAATATCGGTGCATCGCTGACTTCAAGGCCGATTTCCACCATGTGTATATCCATGCGAGGCATGATTTGATGAAGACTTGGATGACGTTGTCATTTTTTGTCACTGAGGAAGATATCGCCCAGCTAGTCCTTCAGTGGTCAACTAACTGGCTCCTTCTGACAGACATTGTAGAGGGTGCAACAAGGACTAGTAAAGATGCATCGAAGGAAAAGAAGAAGGTGACCATTGACCTAGACAAGAATACCGCGTAGGAACTAGAGCGCGAGTAAGAAGAAGAATACCATACAGAAGAACCTACTCAAGGTGGCAAAGACCCCTATGTAGACTTAAAGGATGACGATTCTTCATTTATTCTCATATGGTAGCAGAAGACCAATGCAAGAGGTGCATGTAAGAAGCAAAAATCTAATAAGTCTGCCAGCTTGGAGGCCATGGTCCTCATTGAAGGGGACATTGATGAAATTGGAGATATTGTCAGGCCTGTGACATAAGATATCTGGGGCCAAATTGAAGAGTAGTACCAGTCCATATTGACGAAGGTCCAAGAGGGCATCAAAGAATTGCAGGTTTAGGCGAGTCATGTTCAAGTGAGCATGGTTCAAGTGAGCTGGTCTCAAGTGAGTGTGGAACCAATGACATCGGGCAGTGTCTAGTCAGTACTCACTCCAGAGCTCTGTGGTATACCCCTGCCTGATGGATCATTACACTTGAATAATGTTAAGGATAGGGATAGCGTGCAACCACTTAAGAATGTGAGTATTAACGTCATGGAACTCCCTCTACACACATTGCATGAGATACACCAGGGTGTAGCCGATGAGCTTAAGGTGAGAGAGCAACAAGCTCTCATGGTGATCAAATATGTGAAGATCACTGGTCAGTAGATGTCCGATGAAAAACACAAAGCTTTCCAAGATCGTGATGAGGAAACTACGAGAAGGACACAACTGTAGCAGGCCATTTCCAGAGCATGTAAGGAGCTTCCACAACTCCAAATTTAGTCTGAGGCCGCTTCTGAAGAAAAAGTGTGGCAATTGGCAGATGCATTTAGAGAGTCAAAGGCACAGGTGGATAAGGTTCGTTTTTATCTACATATGCAAATTACTGAGCTTCAAATGAAGTTACAGCCCACCACGCCACCAAAGGTCTGAGAGAAATGTGAGGCTTCCATCAGAATAGACAAGGGAAAGCTCGATGTGAGAGTCAAGGACTGTAGCCAACTATCCGAAGAATGTTGGAATTGTGGGCCTCACTGCAGGAGGACCCTCATGTGAAAAATATTGAAGTAGAAATCTGAGATAAGCAATTGCAGTACGATGAGATAAAAGCAAGGATGCGCACCTTAGCACTTGTGCAACAGTTTACTCAGTTGAAAGAAGGGACCTCCCTGCAAGCACAGATCGAGGAACTATGGAAGAAAATACATATTTTCACTGCACGAATGTAGCCGTGGGAAGAAGAGGCAGGGAAAATATCACAGACTTTGGAAGGCACTCTCAAAAGTATGCAACAAATGCAATAGAAAATTGGCTTAGCAACAGAAGGACCGACTAAAGAAAAGTCGATCGAAGAAGTTCGACAAGCAACAACATAATGCATGGAGGCACTTCACCCAATGAAGACTTCATTCAACAGCCTGAAAGAAAAGATACATAGTGTACCAGTAAAGTGACTCGAGGATGAGTCACATATTTGTGTTGGGGGCTTGTTGGGACGGGGTCCCCTCAGTCTAATTTTGACTAAGTTTTTTAAAAGCCTCCGCATTTTAAGGACCAGAGCGTGCAGCATGCAAGTTACTAGGAGTCAAGGGGTCTTAGGAAGATAAAAACCCCTTACGTTTTTGTATTGTTTTGAGTTCCGCCCATGGTTTGCAAACCATGGTATTGTAATAAAAAAAAGTAATAAAGAGGTGTCTTAGCAAGCCTAAGAAATCAATCAATTAGATTTGATATGTTTTGAGTCTGTAAATGTAAGATCTTTATGTATTTGGGTGAAGGGGAAGGCTCCTGCAGCTGTGTGCATAAAGACCTTGGTAAGTCCGCAACTGAGTGCGGAGGCCCCTGCACCTATGTGCGCAGGGTTTGAACATATATGTACTGAATATGTAGAATAATAAAAGAGTAGTTGAAGCAAATCTGTGTTTGAATAGTATATTTATGTGTTTTATGTATTTACGCTCACCTCAATGCCATTTATCTGTATTATGGTCTTAATTACTCTATGAATATTGGGATCTATTGTTATCTATTATTTTATTCATGACTAGACTCTTAGGTAAAGTTCATAACTCTATTTAATTGAAAGTTGCTTTAAGTTTGGGGCTTTTAAGGATAAGGGTTCATGAAGGTCAGATCAAACTTGAAATTGAAGAAACACCTTAACCCCACATCACATAGCCTTCTGGAATCAGATGCATGGTTTTATCATCCCCCAATAATGCCTCGAGTGAGATTGCAGCCTGTGCTAAGAGGTTATTGCCGAAAAGGCCGGTAGTGTAGGGTTTTGTTGGTTAGGGAAACTAACTCTACACTTGGGTCCAAGCTCCCTCAAGCCAATAAGAGGTGATGTAGAGACTGCAACCACAATATTTTATAAGTCAAATTCTACTGAAATGCAAGAAACTATGAACTACTTGGAATCAAGAAGAAACATAAGTACAAGAAGAGGGACCAAAGCCTCTGGGTTGGGCCCAAACCCAAGGGTCTCAGTGCTCTAAAACTAACTCAGATGCATCTTAAAATCCAACTTCTCATTATCAAAAAGTGGAGGTCTAATACATCACATAAACATTGAAAATAACAATGTTAATGCTTGGATCTCAATAGCTACATGTAGCTGAACAAAAAATTTGAATCCTAATGAGCTCTTCCTCTAGCTTATTTATACAAAATGGTAGCTAAAGTAGCTCCCTTGAAAATAGGAATGGTTCCCTCCTTGATCTCGAAAATGATGGATCTTGTCTTCCCTAATCTTCACTTGGACTAGGATTAACTTGGCTATGAATGAACTTGAACTGGTAAGAGAGTATATGGTGATCCCAAGTTCAGTTTAGGGAGCTAAGGAGGTGGAAAACCCCTCGATTCTCTCCTAGTTGTTTCCATTGAGCCCCTACATAATAATGGCCTAAAAAATGCCTCATTTTCCTACAATTAAACCATATTAGGTCACATACTATGACAAACACCTTATTTTTCTCTTACGAAGCATAATATAACGAAAAATGTGAATTAATGCAAGAGAAGGGTAGTTTTAAGGCTAGAGGATGGCATATTAATCATGAGAATGTACGTATTGATGGGACTCATCATCACCCCCTGTTGAAGGCATTGCTCATCCTCTGAGAAACTCAGTCATCCATGTGCATCTCTTTCATGGCCCTAGGGGCCTCCCTAACATGCCAAGGCTCCTTGAATGGTTTTCTCTTTTGGGGATAGAAAACTACAATCTTTTCTATTTTTGTCCATTCCCTCTACTCTCCTACTTCATCTCTTCCTTGTATTCCTAACAGCAAAGGTGGACTGATATTGAGCCCTATCCACCTGACTTTCATCCTCTGCATGATCCTCTTGTATAATGGCGTTCTCTCCAACGCATTTCTTAGCCTTTTAGGAGAGTGATATTCTCTTATCTGTAGGTTGTGGGGTAAGGCATGTCATCTTCTCTGGAAAGCTTTCATGCTTTCTATTCCCAACAACCTAAATGTGTCTTCAAAGTGTAGGATGGATTGTTCCTAGTTGGAAAGGTATTTAGGTGCTAAAACAACATCATTGGAGATGAGGCCATGATTGCTAAAGACATCCCTTGGGCTCACTAGCTCTACCCTGATATACAACGGTTCCTTTTCTTCCTTTGTCATTACCCTTTTCACTTCCTCAGCTCTTGTCTCCTCATGAGTCATCCAGGATGTTAATTTCATCAACTACATATCTCCCAATCTTGCATTGTGATCCCAAAAATTCATATTTGTCAGAGTGAGGTTGTGCATTTAAAATTCATCCAATTTTTCCTTATCTTCTATGTTAGCTTGGCTTCAAAATTCAATGAATTGTCTGTAATCCTGAAAGGGAATAGATCCATATTGTGCCAAGGTTTCATTGGCATCCCCTTCTCTGCTACATAATCCCTCGGGTGATCCATCCCTTGGCAAGGTTTCAGAACCCTTGCATGTGTGATTTCCTTGTTGATTTATGAATGCATGTGTTTATTTGGTTATGTTATGTCATTGACATGGAGGATTTCCTGTATTGACAGTGATTTTAGCCTTGCCTTGCCATTTTCTAGATAGCCATGGTGTTGTGGGTTTTCCACTTGATTGTTTTATGGTTGGTGCTTATAATTCCTTTTGGATATTAGTTGGAACAAATGCTCTAGAAACCTTGGAACAACTTTGGTTGAGTTACTAGTCTTGGAACCTAGGTTGGAAAAATGATCTAAAGCCCTTCGTGGGTTGAGTTACTAGTCCTAGATCCAAGTTGGACAAACCCTCTAGAGCCCTGGAAGGCTGTGGGTTGAGTTACTAGTTCCTAAAGCCCTAGACAACTCAGTAGAGACGGATCCGGTTGGTGTTAGTGATGTATGAACATGAGTTGGGATCATTGGTTGAGGGTTGAGGTGGTTTGGCCTTTGGAAGCCCAGGTTTGGTTTTGTTTGGTTTATTCAATGAGATCCCACATTCACGCTTGGAATATGGTGCGGGGGTGATTGGGTGAACAAGAGATTTGGTTCAACCCAATCCATAGTTAGGTGGTACGTAGAAGTTCTTGACTTTGTTGGCTTTTGCATATGTTAATAAGAGCTCTTTTCCTGTTGTAGTTTATGAGTACTTGTACTTGTTATTATGTGGTTTTGATGGTTTTTCTATTATGATTATTATTCTGGTTATATGTTGGTTATAAGCATGGTTCCATAACAGGTTCTACTTATGACTCTTGGTATGTTTTGATTATTTGACGATTGGTTAATGAATGAACGAGCTAAAAATTGTTATTGCAACTATTATGAGAGATCATTAGACATTCTTGGTAATTCTCAAATAACTTTCAAACCCCTATGTTCAGATATGCATTCATGACTTCTAGATTACATGTTCAACATGTGTTTGACGAAATGATTGTCATGGTTAGGCCTAGTTAGGTCAATTCTTTGTTCAAGTTTTGTATGAATGGATTTGTCTTGATGCCATTTATCATTCTAGGAAGTCTGGAGACTAGCCTGAAATGGTGGCTCAAAATCTAGGTTTTCACCCTTTAAACTAGAGAAATTGGCTGCAACCGCATGAATGCAGTGTTTTGCAAGCAGTTGGAGACTCACAACCACATGGAGGTCTTTTTGTGGGAGCAGTTGTGTACCTAGGGCTGAGAAAAGAGGTATAGCTAAGGGTTTGGCCACCTAGAGTGGGTGGTCAGCCTCTGAGTGGCCTGTAGTCCCTGTAGGATGTGGTGAGTTGTTAGTTTGTCATCAGTAGCCTATCCCACTTCCTTAATTGGATCTTAGAGTTCAGGTTAGGTCATAGTATCTCTTTCTCTCATGCTTACCCCGGGAGGCCAGTGAAAAATGGGTAAATGTGGGGTGGGGGTGTTACGATGATACATGAAAACATGATGAAGAAAAACCATCAAATAAAACCATCTACCCATCAAAACTCTTAAACCTTCATTATTTAAAGTGAAATCAGGGAAGGAATGTGTAATATTTTTAGGCACAGACGTAGTCAAATGAAAAATGGTAGATTGATAATGAAAAGTAAGTATTAACAGTGGTAAACCTTTCCTACTTTTTAAATGAAAAAGAGGAGGGGAATAGGCTCTACATTAGAGGACCTATTACAACAACCTTATATCTTTAAATGATTCATGCGGATATTGGTGTCCACTCACCTATTCTACTTGGCCCCACCATTGTCTCTTTCAATTTCCTTAATTGTAGCACAATTTACAATTTTTGGCATTTTTTGAGGTCTTTAACTTTTAGAGTGTTTTTTAGGCCCTCAACGACATTTTTTTTTTGGAAAACAGGCAAACATGGGTCTTTTAATAACATTTGTAGTCGAAATTGTAATCCTTGGATAGATCTTTCTAATAAGGTATCGTGTGCGTTAAATAGAGATCATATGCCGAAGTTACGAGCCCGGGAAGTTAATGTACCAATTTACCCCAACGAGGCCCACAATTTTGGCACTTCATCTCCTAGGGTTAGGTTTTTGGCTGTTTAGGGTTTTCCATTGTTTCTCAATAATAAATAGGCCTTCGAGCCTCATTGTAACATATTTCAAAGGCATGTAGCCGCTGCATCTCTTCTCAAATATAAACTACTATGGCTTGAGCTAGTTTATTTCCATTATATATGTAAGCATGTTTCAGTTCTTTGATGTTAATGAAATGAAGTTTTATTTCTGCAGCATCTATATGTTTATGTTTATATATTTGTTATGTTGTGTTCCTGCATAAGTTTGCATCAATGGTGTCAGAGTGGTTTTCTCTTTCTCTATCTTTCTTTGCATGTCCCCAACGAGGTCAAGGTATAAGGAGTTAGGGCTTGAACTGATTGAACCTTTGCATGGCCAACCTTGCAAACCCCAACGACCTCCCATGGTGGAAGAAAATAAAGACGAGGGAGCACAAGATCCTTTCAAAATATCGCTCGAAGAATTTGTCGAGTGACAAAGGAACATGATGATGGACAACTTTGCCCAAATCCTTCGACGACTACCCATAAGTGACACATCTTCATCTAGCAGCCACTCTAAATGCACGACCCCCTTTAAGGTACAAATCAAATTTTACATTCCCACATTTGAAGGCTAGATAAATGCAGATGTCGTATATAGATGATTAAATATGTTGGAAGGATGTTTTCTAGTTCATGACTTTTCCAATCAGGAAAATATTACTTTTGCACTCCTAAAAGCCCCCCCACCCCTGTCAACAACTAGTGGGAAACCTACTGTGAATAGAAGGACGAGAGGGAACCCTCCCTGTTTTCAACCACATCCACTTGGAATTATTTCTAATACGTCATCACAGAACAATATTACCCTGTCAGGAACTATGGAGATAAATACATGAAGTGGACCACGTTGTAGTAGGGCAGGGACCAAGACATGCCAAAGTCCACAAACATTTTTCATACCCTTTGCACGAAGTTCGATATCAAGGGTTCTAGGCAGCATTTGGTACTCAAGTACTGTGACTGTCTACACAAGTATATCCAAGACGATATGGAGTTCCTTGACATCTCTTCTCTTGGCACTGCCTATCTATATGCTATCAAGATCAAGCATAATTTTAAATAGAAGAAGCAATACTTTGGATCTCTGAATCTGAAGTAAGGAAAAGGTGCCCCCAAACCATTAAACAAAGGACAAAGCCAAGGTGGGGTGGCTTAGGACAACCCGTTGAAGATGAAATCAAATAATAACACCACAAAGGCAAAGAAGGACACATGAAAATGATGTGTGATCCATAAGAGCCCCACTCACAACACAAGTGAGTGTCAGGCCAAGTAGTCACTGGTGGTCGAGCTGAAGGCTTCCAAACAATATGCATGTTTTGAATCTAATTCAAAACCCAACAAGGGGAATGACAAAGGGAAGTAGATTATTAATGCAGAGCCTAGTGCCACCATTTCCATCGCAAGATCCAGATGGTTGAGGCCAAAGATCTAGAGAAGGGGGAGTGACTCTTCCACTCACAAATTTGGGTGAAGGGTTCTGTTGCAGTTCATTATCGACAGTGGAAGCCAATAAAACCTCATTTTAGCATAGGTCGTGAAATGGTTAGGCATACCAACCACACCACACCCGTAGTTGTACACCATCGGGTGGCTTCACCAAGGACGAGATCTCCGCGTCAGCCAGCAACGTTGCCTTCCCTACAACATCAAGCCCTTCACATATGAGGTATTATTCGATGTTGCTCCTCTTGAAGTTGTGATGTATTGCAAACTATACTTGTGGAAGCGTCATGTTGTGCATGATTCTAGGCCTCACACTATTATTATTACTTTGGGCAATAAGTTATACAGGATACCATAGGTGGCACCGCCTACCACCATGTATTTGATCTTTGCGAAGCAATGCAGTAAGATCATTTCCTAGACCAGGAAATTTTTCTTCCTTATGATTCGCCCTGAGGGCAAGAAGAAGATTATGGCCACATCAAGGACCTCCAAGCATGGCTCCTTTGCACAACATCAATAGATGGACATAGTCATGGAGGAGTATAGGGACATCTTCACCTCACCCACATGGGTAGCCCTACACTATCAGGTCAAGCACTCCATCGATCTAACCCTAGACGCGTCGCTACCCATCGGACAAATCTTTCGACGCTCTGTTTTGGAGTACGATGAAATCAAGAGGTAGGTTTAGGAGTTGCTGCAGAAAGGGCACATCAGGCCAAGTTCATCACCCTGTGGGAGCCTGATTGTTTTGGTATAGAAGAAGGATGGGACCTAGAGACTCTATATTGACTATCAAGCAATAAATAATATCATTTTCTAGAATAAGTATCTAATCCCAGGGATTGATGACCTTCTAGACTATCTCAAGGGGGCCAAATATTTCAACAAGATTGACTTGAAGTTCAGTTATCAGTAGGTACCAATCAAACCCTCCGATGTATAGAAGATTTCCTTCAAATCCAAGGAGGGCCTTTTTGAATGATTGGTCATGCCTTTCGAGTTGACGAATGCCCCCACAACCTTCATGAGGATAATGGACAACATCTTGTGACCCTTCACCAACTCATTTGTGGTAATGCGTTTGGTCGACATCCTAATCTTCAACTAGAGCTGGGAAGAGCACCTTCACCATATTCGATAGGACCTCCAAACCCAGAGTCAACATAAATTGTGTGCCAATTTGGAGAAATCCACTTTTGGTATGACCCAGGTTCAATATCTGGGTACATCATTTATGAGTGGGATGTGCAAGTGGAGCCAACCAAGATGCAATTTATTTGGTATTGGTGATCTAAATTGGATCGTTATATTGTTTTTCATCCATATTGATGAATTTGGAGTGGAAAAAGTGGAGGAATCAACTCACAGGACCATTTTTACCGGCAATACCCAGTTTGGCGAAATGGGGTCTGAAACCCTCCTGGAGCATTTTCAGGCATCAAACGACGTTCTTTGGGGGTAAGATTTTGCCACTTTGGTGCATCACATTTTCATGATATTTTACACACACAGACCTTTCCAACAGCGTAAGAAGTGCGCCAATTAGAATCTATATGCAAAAGTTATGCCACTCAGAAGTTGACCTTCCTGTTTTCACACCTATAGTTCAGGAGGATGTCACGTCAACCCCCCTTATTCATGGAAAAGGGGCCAACGACATGTTGTGATGTAAAATACTCTAAAAGAGTCTATCTTATAACTCTAGCTAAGAGTTGATGTAGTCAAACTTAACCACTAGTAGGCTATTGGGTTGTGTTATAATCAGGCCACTAGGAGGAAGAGGCATTCCATTATTTCGAGAGCATTTTGTTCCATAGATGAGAAAAGATAGTCAGGGGAGATAGGAGGTAAAGCACACAAAGAGGATATATGCATTGTAGCATCCCACGAGCCACATACATTACTTCTTTATACCTACAACCATATTTCCAGACAAATAAAAAGAGTGAAGCGACATCACCTTCCAGTTGGCTTTTCTCCCGAAAGGGTTTCCTAGAGAGCATATCTTGTGTCTTATGTGTGCGTGATTATTTTTTTGTTCTCTACTTTTCTTCATAAATTCCATTCGCATTCATGCACTAATTATAGTAAAATCTAAAGATCTAGCATTTTAATAAAATTGTGATGGTGTAAAAATGTGGTATTTTAATATATTATTATCGGATTTGTTTCTGACAAACTGTCCAGTGGAATATCCATGACATTTTACTGATCAATTGACCAGCCCCGACCACTCTAACAGAGCTAAATAAGACTGTAGAACACAATGCTTTCGAGCTCAACATTCGACCATTCCTTGGCCTGCACCCAGTGTTCAATGTGGACCGCCTTCGGCCATACTTTCCACCATTACTGGACACATATGCCATTGTAGAACAACTCAAACCAATAGAGTTGAACCCAAGGTACATGGAACATTCCATAATTGATTGTATCATGGACACGCATATCAAGACCACTCAGTAGCAAAATAAAGCTACCCAACTCCTGCACCAAGGCAAGTGGCTCACCAGGGACCAAGTTCAGCAAAAGTTTCCCCATCTCATGGAGGCACTCAACCCAATGGGGACCATTGCCTCCTAAGGGAGGAGGACTGATCCAAGTGGATATTGGTGGCCACCCACCTATTCCACTTGGACCCCCACCATTGTTTCTTTCAGTTTCCTTAATTGCAACACAATTTACTAGTTTTGACAGTGTTTCGGGTCTTGAACTTCTGGAGCCGTTTTAAGGCCCTAAATGACATTTTTTGGGGAAACAAGCAAACCTGACTTGTTAATTAACATTTACAGTCATAAATTGTAGAACTCAAATAGATATTTCTAACGAGGTATTGCGCATGTCAAATGGAGATTGTATGCCAAAATTACGACCCCAAGAAGTTGATGTACAAATTTACCCCAACGGGGCCCACAATTTTGGCATTTAATCTCTTAAGGTTAGGTTTTTGGATGTTTAGGGTTCTCCATTGTTTCTCAATAATAAATAGGCCTTCAAGCCTCATTGTAACACATTCCAAAGGCATGTAGCGTCACATCTCTTCTCAAAGATAAGTTACCATCGCCTTAGCTAGTTTATTTCCATTCTATATGTAAGCATATTTCAGTTCTATGATATTAATGAAATGAAGTTTTAGTTTTGTTACGTCTTTGTGCTTATGTTTATATCTATGTTCTGTTGTGTTCCTATATAACTCTGAATCATTAAAATTTTCCCACCAGGTCATCAAAGCTATAGGATACACTTTTGTTGTAAATTTTAACATTAGCTTGTGTCCAATACATAGTAAATAATGCATGTGGTCCAATTAAGAAATGTTGGTATGGCCCTTACTAATTAGTATTTTCTTCAGGGACTCTTATAGTCTCTACACACTTTTATTTTCTCATTTTAACCCTTCTTTTTGCTCAAACCATCCATGTATATTTCATGCAATTATTCTAAACCAAGACCTTAGATTATTATAATTTTCCATAATAAATTGTATCCCTTTCACCATATCAAAACTGACATTGAGTGTGAGTGATTTATCATTCTCAATAGCATGTAGCAATGGCTTTTATTAACAGCAACATGTGATTCTTTTAAATAAAACAGGGTTTTCCTTTCAAGAAAACAAACTTCCAATAATTTCCAACGCTAAGACTTCAACTACATCGATAGTCAAAATTAAATAACAGACTAGTCTTCCCTTTTTATAAAACCTTGAACGTTTTATAATAACTCCATCGTTATTTGTTTCAAATCAAAATGCAAACCGAACAAATGTTAACCAAAATCACATCGGTATCCACAACGAGCAAGCTACACGACTTGATAGTGAGGGTTTGAAATAGGGCTTATAGTCAACCATTCTTCAAAGTTTGTGCCCAAACAACTACATACTAGAGTTCGATGAGTTATTTAAAAGAATCTACATACACAAAATTTTGTACCAATGCTAAATCATAACCACAAATAAGTCATGTTTTGAACAAAGCCTCTTATAGAGTATGAAAAATACAAACCTAGTTTCTTCATGCAAACGACAAGAACCATTTTCAAAGTCTCTCAACCAACCAAAATTCATAATGCAACCATTTCCAACACAATATTCAAACTAAGATAGCTCAAAGGCAAAGAAATTCATAGACAAGTTTCATCAAACATAACCTCTTCTTCTTCTATCAAATGAAGTAACATACAACTGTGGGGGGGAAATGTTTGTGAAAAATGTGAACATGGAGGAAACAACAATGAAAACCCAACAAACTAGTCTTTGACCTTTTATTTAATAGACAAGACTAGAGAAATAGGGATACAAGACTTGTAAACGCACAACAACTGGAGCTAATTTAATCTACAACAACAGAATATCCAATGTTAGTAGATGGAGATGGGTACTAACCTCATATTATGATCTAGACTAGCTTTCAAAAATCGTTATGAGCAACAGTTAAGATTTTGGAGCTAAAATAATTCCACCACCATCCAAAGAAAAGGAAAAGTTACCAACAAACTCACCAAATGACAACATTCTTAGTTGTGCAAGGGTAACTTCCCAAGACTAGCTAGCTGTAAATCCAACACTTTCTTTTCTCATAAATGCATGGGTAATTGTAGTCGCCACGTCAGGCCCAAGACATAATCTAAATCCTTGATCAAACATCCAACCCTCATAAAAAACATGGAATTCATATCGAGTGTGGAGTGATAAATGTGTGCATGGTGGCAAGGAATACCCATGTTGCTTGTTACAATACCATTTACATGTTATATCAATGCAAATACCAGTGTATTATACCAACAATTAACCCATGAATATCAACCATAAGTGTGTGTGTTGTGTACCATGGCGTTTTCATGTCATATGCTAAATCTTGCCAGGTTTTTGTTTTTGTTTGTTTTGTTTTGATTTGTTTTTGTTTTGTTTGTTTTGTATGTTTTTGTTTTGTTTGTTTTTTTTGTTTTTGTTTGTTTGTTTGTTAGTTTTTTTTTTTTTTTAACATACCAAACTTTTGATATCACAAGTATATTATATATCATTAATATCTTTTTGATGCCATAACGATATATCTAAACCATGATGGTTATGCAATGCTAACATAAACCAATATAAAATTCATGGGTGAGCATAATCCTTGTTCCTCCATTAGTTTCCATGCCACAAATATACACAAAATATTGAAATTGCAACATAATCAATGGCATATAAGAATGACTTCAGGAGTAATCACAATGCTGATTCGAACTTTAACTAATTTTCTTTTTTGGGGGACCCACCAACTTATGTTGATTATCCTTTTTTCATACTGAATGAAAATAATTTGCAATGCTTTGCAGTTTTTTAAGAATCACAAGGGTGTAGGTGTCAAAAAGAATCATGGTAGATGACCCCATCTAATATATAGGTATGATGCATGATATACAAGATTGGTATATAGAATTTAATTTCCCTTCATACACTTGGGTGCTTGGGCTACTTGCAAACCCAAAGAGTTAGGAGTTCCACACTTGGGGGGGGCTTGCAATGGATGTTAAAAGTGCCTTCAAGCACAAACATCCATAAAGCATGAACATGGGATCTACTCATTGTGTTCATGTCCACTGATCACACATCTATCAATCATACCTCTATTAGACACACTTGTTGACAACACCATTCCCAAGCACACTTAGGTACCTTAGGTGCACTTGTTGGTGCATGGTACTTTGAGCATAGTAGCTTTGAACATTGAAATATTAGTGGACAATTCATGAAGGGGGCAGTGGAACTATTGGGCATGGATAAAGTTGTTGACATGGACAGTTGGGCCCACTCAAGTTTCAAGGGGTTTTGCAAGGTCCTGGCCTTAAATGACTTTAGGCACTACCACTTCATGATTACCTTGGTGGTCACTAACAATTGTGTGAGAGACTTGATGTTTAGTTTTGGAGTGCCTTGGCCCATTGGCAAGGCACACAACATACATGCCAAATCCCTTGCTCATAGACTAGGTGCACCACAAACCTTAGAAACTTGTATTGATTGGTCAGACCAAGAGAAGCTTTGAAGGGAACTTGGTGAAGAAAGGAAAAGAGGGTTTCCACAACCAACCTCATCCATAAATATGCACTATTCATGATGGAAAAAGTGGCATAAAGAAGCTGACATGATTTTATAGACTTTAATGCTTGGGCTATATTGAGACCCAAGGAGTTAGATATTCCACACTTGGGGCTTGCGATGAAAGATAAAAGTGCCTTCAAGCATAAGCATCAATGGATCACAATCATGGGATGCACTTGTTGGATCCACGCTTTATGAGTGCACTTGGGTACCTTGGGATCACTTGTTGGGTGCATAGCAGCATTAGACATTGGATGGTTAAAGGACAAGTCATGAAGGGGATAATGGCACCATTGAGCATGGTCAAAGTGGGTGATGTGGTCATTTGGGTCCACTTAGGCTTGGATGGACTTATCAATGCAAAGCAAGTCTTGCATAAATAGTGGATTCCTCGAAGATGTTAAGACATCATTCATTTTTTGTCATTCACACAAGTGTAAGAGATTTATCATTCGTGCTAAGTTTAGGGGTTGGTACAATAGGATGAATCACATTGGTTGAGTGAAAAGGAGGAGATTATATACCTACAAGAAGTAGACATGTGGTTTCTTTAGGTGTTGGACTGACAGTTCTTATAGGCAATTATTCCTTTTGTAATTGTAGTTTATAAATGAGTTGTAGGAAATTGGTTGTGCTCTTCAAGTGTATATCTTGACATTATTAACATTCTTCATCTAAAAAAAAGTTAAGACACCTACATTGGTTCTTTGCATTGGTGTAGTAGGCAACCAACACAGTTATCTACATATAACTTGTGAGTTCTTTGTTGTTTCCAGGCAACACGTTTGAAGACTAAAGCGATAATTACTTTGAAAAGTGACCACGTCCAAAAGAATATCAATCACATGCTCAAAAGATGAAGAAGTCCCCTTTGGTTTTCCTCATAGATATTATGACAAGACTCATGAGGAATTGTAACGTCCCAATTTATCTCCTTGAAAAAATGTAATTAAATTTATTTAAAGCTATACATCGATATTTTTTTTCTAATATACTAATCACCATGGGTTAGATCCATGGTAACGTAAACATTGTAAATATTTTAATTTTGCAGTTAATAAAATGAAGATGACTAAGACTATCACACTCTAAGCACCTATAAGAGCTATGATACTATAAGAGAGCAAAGGTGAGGGGTCTACGAGATTTCTTTATTATTCCTTTATTTTATTCTACCTCGTCATCTCCACTTTATAAAAGTTATGAGTAGTGGAGAAAACCAATTCTTAGACATAACTCATCACTCCTATACTCTAGCAAGTTGTCTGCCCTACATTCTAGGAATAAGAAAGAAGTACTCGAGGTAACTTCTTGTTAGTCAATAATGAATGGGAATTTTGAATAAGAGAAAACAAATTGGGAATAAAGGAAAAGGAGGACAATTAGAGGAGAGAGGAGTACAAAACAAAGTGCCATGAACGTATAGACTAGACCAGCCATAAAATCAAGCAGAGATGTAACTACCCCACCCCACATTTACCCGCTTTTACAAGCTCTCCAGGGTAAACATGAGCTCAAAGTTACGATGACATGACCCGACCTCCAAGTTCCAGTTATGGAAGTGGGGCCTACTAACCATAACTCTCACTGCCACCCATCAGGGACAATAGATCACTCAAGGATTGGCAACCACCACTGGTGATTAATCCCTGAGCTGGAAATTCTTTTCACAAGCTTTACCTCCCAACCGCACCCTTGACACACTGTGCATGTGATTGGAAGTCTACAATCACACCCACAAACCTTCCTGCATGCGGTTATGACCAAAATATTCTTGTTTTGTGCATGTAGTGGCAAGATCTTTGCCACTTTCTCAGGGTTGGCTTACAGGCCATTGCGCAAAACTTTCCAGAATCAGGCCTAAGATGATAACAAGTCTAAACAATCAAAGGTAAGGCTAGATCTTGCTTGAATCATGCAAATCACAGAATAAACATTTCGTCAAACATATGGTAAACATAGAAGATATAGATCATGAACACATATCTGATCATAAACTTCTTACCTTCACCAAAGAATTATCAAGAAGCTTTAATGCCCTCTCAAGGTAGCTACAACAACACTTATTATCCTATACATTCATCAACCATTCAATAACTTATCAATCATGAACAAGATCCATAACAATAGCACATCATATAACCATAATAGAATCCATAACGACACAACCATAAAAGCAAAGTAATAACCAGTACATGTGCTCATAAATCACAATAAGAAAGTAGCTCATGTTAACATATGCAAATGCCAACCAAGTCAAGGACTTCCATGTACCACCCAACAATAGATTGGGTTGAACCAAATATCTCTTTTAGCCAATCACCCTCATGCCATATCCCAAGCATGAATGTGGGATGATATGGGTTAAACCAAAATAGAACCAACCAGGGCTTCCAAAGGCCAAACCACCTCAACCCTCAACCAAAAATATCTCACCTAAACCGGTCCAGAAATCACTAGCATCAAAACAAGCTTGGATGCCTCTAATTTCCATCACTAGCTCCAGAGGAATTTTCCTATCTCCACCCATTGGTTAAGAGTTCCAGGAGAAATCCCATCTCCACCCTTGACCCTTAGGAATTTTCCAGAGACCACCTCAACCGAGATCCAATCCTACCAACCATCCAAAGCTTAAATCAAACAAGGAACCCACAACACCATGGCTATCCAGGAAATGGGAAGGCGAGGTTGAAAACCACTGTCAATCCAGGAAAATCCTCATGCGAATGACAACAAAATAACCAAATGCATGTACCATGCATTCGAATCCCAACATGTTAAATCTCACATGCACATTGTTACCTGCAATTCGCAACTAATTTATGTCCTTACTTGCCATTATCCAAACTTTCTCATGTGCTCCCTTGATTTCCTTTGCTTGCTAGCTCCCTTACTTGTCCTCTCTCCTTTGCTGGAATTGGTCAAAAGTTGAGCAAAAGTTGTCAATTATTTTTGAGGTGCCTTTCTATCATTGATGTCTAATCTCTTCCTTTCCTTTTTTCATTTTTCTTTCATTTTCCTTCATTTTCTCTCTAATTTTCCTTACATGCATATTTGTGTCTCTTCACCTTCCTTCTCTACTATTTTCCTTTTTTCTTGTATTAAATTGCCATTTATTAACTCTTTTCCTTTACCAATTTCCATATACATTAATTAACCACATGCAACCCCCAATGTGATGTTTACCCACCATTCAACTCGAAATACGTGTCCCATGACCTTAGTCTTATTTTATTTACATGGAAAATCAACTAGGGGTTGTTACAATAGATACTTGTGGAAAGAGCTAGAATACTAGGAAAATATGCAAGAAGTTTTGTGATATCAACTAGACCTTTCCTTCTTTAAAAAGCACAAGAAGAAGAGACTTATGATGGATTGGAAAGCAGAGAAGTAAGTTCTCTTGTGTAGTGAGAGGCAGGTAATGTGGGTGCCTATAGTTGCTCTATCATTTGTAAAACTTGGCAGTGTAAGTTATTTTTGCTAAATCCCTTGTGGAATAAACTAAAAGACATTGTTTTTACTTTGCCCTGGTGGTATCATATCCTAGATATGTTGTGGATTTATTTAGTAAACTACATATGGTTGGATGGAAATCGCTCAATCTACTTGGTTCTACTAATTATTTATTTTGTACTGAGATAAACCTTTTATTTGTGTTTTGTACTTTCATTGTTTCTTTACATTTGTTTAAATAGTTGAGGGAAAAAGAATTAAAAGTTTCTAAGGTTTAGATGAACCTATATAGCTGCTACATTTCCAATATGAAACTTTGTTAACATTATTTCTCTTTGTGAATTTATGTAGTGTAACTAGAAAAAATAGAGTGAATTCTTGATCCATAGCCTATCAACCTCTATTTCTCTACATGTTTAGGTTAATATGACAATCAATAATGTTATCCTCATTCATAATAAGAAGATGATAAAGTATATTAACTTTTGTAGGTTATGGTATTTGTAACTCTAGAGTTATCCTTCTTAATCGTAGATGTAAGAACTTTAAATGTTTAATTGAGAAAATTGTTGCATTACACTTACAATTGGTTAAGCTAGGGTGGAAACAACAATACTTAAGCTAATGAAATTCATATGTGTCTCTCTATTTATTCACATTGACTTTTGGCATAAAGAAGTATGTCATATCCTTCATTTTATTTGACCTCAACGTTTCTGATACACAAACTTGCTTTTACATGAACTTTGCTTTGGAAGATTTTAGATGTTATATGTACTCTCAAATCCGTTAGAACACTGACAAGTTATATAAAGATTTTTTTCCACGGTATGTAAATAAATTACAAGATTAAAGAATTAGAGGTGTTTAGTTCCATCCCCTAGTCACATGGGTTGGTGGGGTGTGACTAGGAGCTCATCTGTAAAGGGTCTTGAGTGTGGAAGTCCTCAATTAGACTAGCCTTGACTTAGTAAATGCAATTTAGTTTTTTCCCCGATGGTCGATGGTTGGTTAATAGAATCATCAGTTGATGATATCTTTTGCAATTCACATTAGTTGAAGTTCCTCAAATAGACTTGTTAAAGGCATAAGGCTTGTTTTTTTGGTTACCTGAATGGTCCCAAAACTTTTTCCCTGGTGGCCTGATTAACAAATCCATTAGTTAAAAAAGATTATTCCTATTTTCGTTGGTTAGAGACTATCAACCAATCCAAATTTATATGGAGCATAGATGTGTCATGTAGCCTAATGGTTGGTTAATGGGAATGTTCATTGACGCAATTCATATAAATTGAGATCATTTGTTGACAGATCTGGAAGTTTGGAGATTCAAAAATTATTTAAACTATGTTTTAATGAAAACCTTGAATTTGAATGCCAATAAAATAACACATATGGAGACACATAATTTGTAGTATGTTTTGGCATGAACTACTGGTCATGATGATGTGGCATGTTGGTGTGGAAAGAAGATGATGTCTAGCCTACATAAAAGGGATAACATGGAATTCAAAAAATTGGTTTTTTGGAAAAATAGTCGTTATGGACTATCCCATATTTGGATGTGTCTGACAGAATTCAAATTAGATTTTGTTAATTGCAACTACCATGAATTGTTCCCATCTTATGAAAAATCTAGAATTTGGAAATCCAACCTTTTGGGAAAGTGTTCGTTTAAATATTTTCCTTTATTTGGATGTCCTTAACATAATCCATGTTAGATTTTGTCAATTGTTGTTATTATTTAATAATTCCCATCATCTATTGGGAATTGGATCTTCATCAAACCAAAAGTTTAACCTTTTGATGAATCATGCCATTAGGTTTTTCCTAGATCCAAACCTATTAATTTCTATTTTGTAGGTATTCCCATCATTTGATGGAAGTCAAATCTTGATTGCGTTAATTCAAAGATCCAATTTTTTGTGGAAGAGGCCTTTTTGGAATTTTTCTAAATCCGTATGTGGTTAGGTAGCTAATGTGTCCACCTTGTGGAATTTGCACAATACAATGATGACGCAAAGATGAAGGAACACTATGTGTCAACCATGGATCACGTGACATGGAAAAATGCAATGACGACACATGGACAAAATGTCATGTGTTAGTTGTTAATGTGGCATAATTCAGTGAAACTTCTAAGGACCATAACTTTGTATCCATAACTCATATTTTTACGAAATTACTTTCATTGGAAAACTTTTGACAAGCATAACATATACCATATAGGAAATTTAAATTGGTTAAAATAACCTTAATTTTGATAACCCATCTTCTTATAATATATTAAAGGGTTGGAATTTAAACAAAACAATGAGATAGTATCAGGAAATTACATATCGAGTTTTTTCGATTATCATTTTGTGTTGTATATTTGGTTATATTGATAAAAGTTTTGAATTATAATAAAGGGGCGTGTTAAGTGAGTGTTCACATAGTGGGAGATAAGGCTCCTCACTTTAGAGAAATCAACGGTTTAATTAGTTAAGGCCATATAAAGTTAGTCAAGAAAGATGGAAGCAATCACCATCAAGGCTAAGTCTTTGGAACAAATTATGGCTCAGATCAGTTAGGTCTGGAGCAACACAAGTACACAGATAAAACATTGAGGACACAAAAGGAAATATTACTTGGAAGACTTATATTGGAGGTCATAAATTAAACAGTGAATTATAGATAGTTGGTTAAGGCTACCATGAATATTGTACAACATTATTGAAGGGTCTCATAAGAAGTCAACTTAAAAATATGTCTATTTGTCCTATAGATTGGAAATTTTGGTGGACCAAGCAGAAGCACGATCACAACCTAAGGAGACATTCAACAATGCGATAGAAGATATGGTGATAGTATAATAAAAGTGGGTTGCATGTTTTTGGTGGAATAGTTTCACTATGTAAAAACTTGCCCTTGGAAAATTGTAGGCTCGAAAGAAAATCAAGGACAACTAGGTTTGATACAAAGATTGGAGGTTTGGGACACTTGGAAGGCATTTATGGATAACACTAAGGAGAAAATAAGAAGGCTTGACCCATTTGGTAAAGTTGGAAAATCTAAGAATAAGGATATTGCTTATTGGGTGTTTACAACCAACCACGACACTACTAAATGTCCATTGAAAAAATGGAAGAAGGCAATGATGTAGGATGACCAAACATTAGTGGGCACATTGCAAATTTTGTGTGCCTTAGCAACATGTTTGAGCACACTTGTGATAAAAGGTTGGAAGAGTGTTGGGTTGAATTCTATAATTGATTATGGACAAAGCCTTGAAACAATTGTGAGAGGTGACCTCAAAAGCCAGTTGCCACCCTCCTTTGGTTATTAAAAAACCAAAAATGGCTCACTACCTAGAAGCAAGTAGTGGAGGCTAGGGAACCAACACAAATGCCCATATTAGTGAAAGATTGATAGAGGAGGAGTCGTTTTGTAAGAAGGATGTAATGTGTGATGGGAGGAGACCATCCTCTTCTCCACATTGATGTTAGTTTAAGCAATCTATTGTCCAACAAGTAGGATGGTGGGCAAGGCAGTGATACTGCATAAGTGCCTTTAAGAAATTGTTAAGATGTAGAAGACAACTAGACAAACTTGGGGAAGAGATGAAGACATATCCTTATCCAATTGATATAACAATGCCAAACAAATGAACAAGACAATAATGAAGTCAACCAAGGAAAATTGTGCATTTGATCTAGATGGCTTAGATTGGAAAGCATGTCAAGTTTCCATGGAAGGTGATTTCCCACCTTCATGTACATAACATGAGGTAGAAGACTCTTTGATATTATCGAGGATGATTATCCAAATGACCCAGTTGGTTGAAGGTGACATAAGTACTAGTGCAAACATGCCTCTCTTAGTAAGAGGTAGGTATGGGATTCTTTTTTATTGAATCATTGCACTTACTAGAATTTAGATAGATTGTTAGAGCATTTGAAGGTAGTGGTTGCAATGACCATCTACCAATTTCTTCTCATTGACGTTTTCGTGAAGGCAACTTATTGCTTAAAAGTTGTTATTAGAACCCAAGTACGCCAAGGAAAGGTGCTAAGGCTAATGAAGGAGTTGGAAGTGTTGGGTTGCAGTAGGTGACTTGATAGTTTGGAGGAAAAGGTGGTGGCTTTGCCTTGGTCCAACATGGTTATATATAGACTGAAGTGAAAAGTGAAGTAGTTGGGTTGAGCATGATGGGAAACACTCATTGGGTGAACATTCACTGAGCACACATCTATTCGACACACATCCATTGGACACACTTTTTGAGTGCAAAACCACTGGACATTAGACTATAAATGACTAAATCACGAAGGGAGCAATGGTACCATTGAGCATAGTTGAAGTTGGCAACATGGGCACTTGGGTCTGCTTAGGTTTGGAGGGGCTTGCAAGTGCAAGGCAAGTCTTATATAAATAGTGTACACTTCAAAGTGCTAGACATAATTGATTTTTGGTCATTCACACAAGTGTAAGAGCTCTACAATTTGTGCTAAGTTTAGGGGTTGGCATAGTAGGGTGATTTGCACTAGTTGAGTTAAAAAGAACAAAAGACAAGACTTCTAGGAAGCAAGTTTGTGCTTTCTCTAGGGATTACGTTTAAAATTTTATAGACATTTCTATCTTTTATAATTGTAGCCTATAAATGAGTTGCAAGTAGTTGGATATACTCCTCTAGTGGACACTGTAACATTCTTCATCTAAATAACATTAAGGCACATGCTTTTGGTGTCACCTATGCATGTGTGTTGTGGGCTATTTATGTGTTGAGCGTTACCGTTCTTGCTTTGCTTTGTGTTTCTAAGTATTGTTCAAATGTTTTAAAGGCCACACTTGGACTTGTCCTTACCATTAAATGAACTTGGTTGACTAGGATTTGTTGTATTTGATAAATTGTAGCGTAAGACGAAGTTATGGGTGTACTTTAAGTGAAGACGTAGTACTACACAACCTCAGATGTTGAAAGAGACTCAAGAAAATTTTTAGTTCACAAAGAAAAAATTAAGCAAATGGTAAGTTCGTAATAGACTTACACTATGCATAAGAAGGAGCCAAGTGCAATTCAAGTCTTGTATATATAATGGATGCCTCAAAGGTTCTAAGAGATTAATCATTCAAGAAGTCATTCACATGTGTGAAGGAACTTACTGGTTGTGCTAAGTTCAAGATTGGCACAATAGGATAAATTAACTGGCTTAATGAGAAGAAGAAGAAGATTGGACCTACAAGAGGCAGACATGCAACTGCTTCATGGGTTGAATTCTGTAACTTTATTAGGTAATATGCAAAAGACAATATTGCCTTAGAGTTATTAATATATGTAATAGAATTGTAAGTGAAAGGCGACAACTCCCTAGCTATAATCTATAACATTCTTCATAGTAAAGTTAAGGCATATGCCTTGCATATCACTTAAACAAACATGTTGTAGTCTCTTTGCTCGTGTGAATGTTATGTTCCTTGCAATGTATTGTGTTGGCTAAGTATTTCTAGGATGTTTTAATGTCCACAGTTGGATGTGTGCCTACAAATGAATAAACTTGGTTGAGTGGCCTTAGTTGCATTTGACAATTTGTCGCACTTGCATATAAAATTGTAGTTCATTTGGGCCTTGCAAATAAGGCTAAATAACCTTTTTGGAGATGGCAAGAAGAGAATTAGAAAGCTTTGTGATGTTTATATATGAAAATTGTGATTCTTTTAACTTTGCAAATTTGTCGATGTGTTTACCCATCTAGAAAGTGTGGGTTCCCCATTGGATATATAAGAAAAGTATAATATAATTGTAGCTTTGAATATCAATCACAATGGTACACACATTTTAATAAAATGAAATTTGAAAAATATCTTTATGCCTAGTCTAAATCCATGTCAATTATCCCTCCTATATCTTTTTGGCAATGGTGAGGTTTGCTTTAGATTAGCATAACACAATGTAAATGATATGCAATGGGAGGAGAGGAGATTTTATAGTGGTCAAAACTATTTTAAGACATTAAACATGTCTTATGTCTCATAGGAGAAGGAGGATGTGGAGGGTGAGAAAGAACATACCCATCCTGTAACCAACAAACCATTATGTTAGTTGGAAGGTTGCTATCTCGATGGACATCCTCATTGGAAAAATGACCATGGCATATTTTGATTTATAAGTTGTTATAGATCATTCCTCACAACCAATGTAGGATAACACATAAGATGAATGAAAATTATAAACTCATAGAAACTATTGAGACATGTCAAACACAACATATCTAATTATTCATCATCCTATTTATTGTTCACACACATGCACAACACATTTGGTAAAGGAAGAGGGGGAGGCAGAACAAACATGCATGTTCATCTCACAACTAATAAACTATCTTGTTAGTAGGAAGACCACCAACTCTATAAACACTCAATTGGTATAAAGAACATAGTTTGTTGGCACCATATACCATCACACACTAGACCTCACAACCAATGTAAAATAACACAAAAAAAGACTAAAGAGGTGAAATTTTAAATGCATATAAATTATTCAAAAAAACCAAACATAATATATTCAGTTTTTTACTATTCACACACACAAACCCTAAAAGAAATCCATCAAAGAAACAAGAAATATGTATCTTTCATTACTAATGTTAATATTTTTACATCCATATCCTTATAACAATTATGAAACCCTACCAATATGTATCTTTCATTACTAATATCAATATAATTTTTATCTTTTTTTGTAAATCATAACTTTCTATTAGCTGCAAGAGTAAATATATATAGGGTTATTACTTAGAATTATGTTGGTCTCACCCCGACCAGGTTTGTTGATCATTGCCATCAATCTAAAATAAACATTCTAATAAAGACAAAGGCTGGGCGACCATAACCGTAAGGGCAAGAGAAGCCAAAAGACTGACAAAATGAGCAAAACACCAAAACACATACTCAATCATATGAGTTGATGGATGCTGGGTTATCTATACCCATCCGTAAGAGGGGGGGGTAGAACGGGCAATTGACATGTTGCTCAAGGTGATCCAGCCAGGCCTCCAACTGCTCAAGCTTGTCCAGAATGTGCATATGCTTGCGCCAAACCACCACCACTTGTTCTCGTAATTGACATTGAAAATATTGAAGTTATGTCAGGGCTGCTATTACTGCCTCATGCTCCTCTAGTCGATTTTTCTCATAGGCTTCCAACTACATTTTCATTGAATGCTTTAATGGGTCAGTGGTGGCATGAGAGGTATTGTTCTTTTTCCACTAAGCTGACCAATGACCTCATCGGGGGCCGTGTGAACCTCTTCTTGTAGCATTGCTCGACCCTGCTTTCTCCCTTTTCTGATACTGGCGCTGAGGCTTGGGCTCCACAACCGGCACACTACCGCCACCTTCCAAATGAAAACTTCGTCTTCAAGCCATGGGTTCCCCCCACCTCGACACCCACACGACTCCTCTATCACTTGCAATCCTCTTATGAGTCACTAGAACCACTACAACCCCCATTGAATCCTCCAAATTGACGCTCAACCTTGACAATGCCAAGAACCTTCCATCAAGTCAGGGGAACTACCCCGTTGGACCCTTGTCATGCCCAATTTGAGCCACCCAACACTGGTTCGACCCCCACAGAGCGCACCACCACTAGCTGAGATGTTCTTGGACAAAACCCTGATAAAGACCACACTCTTCTATGCCTGTAGGTATGGGAGCCAAGTACTACCACAATCCCAATGTAGTGAGAGGCAATTGAGATGAATGCCTCCCTAATTCCCCTCTGTTGCTCCACTCGATGCCACCAATGCTTCCTAGAATGGGCCCTATGAACCATGCAAGAACCCACAATTCCTTCAAGTCACCAAATGAAAGTTGTCGACAAATTGGCCTTCGAAAGCTCACCCGGTCAGGAGGGCACCGCACATAGAACATGAAGAGATAAAAGACCCATGGGCTAGAGGCTCCCTGTTGTAACCAAATGGCACCCCTGTCAAAATCCAAGGTTTGGCAGGCCACCTCTTCCCACCTCCAATACTCCTTAGCAAGGCACCATTATGAGTCACACTCCCCAAAATGCCATCACCATAATAACATTATGCTACCCATCGAGCTCCATGAGATACCCATCTCACGCCTGCCTCTGCATAAATGCGCTCGAGCATGGATAGATGGTTTCCCAAAGGTTTACCTTCACATGCCCTGCCACACAACCCATTTACCTATCATTCACATGTGAAGTTTGGGGGGAAGCTAGGAACGACCCCCGACGTCCTTGGGTTATCCACCCCCATCAGGGTACTAATGTCAATATTTTTACAACCATATCCTTATAACAATTATTAAACCCTACCAATTAAATGCAAAAAGAATGAAAATTAATAGCTCTATTTTTAAATATTTTTTATATCAACAAAAAAAAGATTTTTTTTGTTATCCCCATTGGAATAAAAAAATTACATACTTTTTCAGTGATTATAAAACATTAGCTGAAATGTATACAAATGATTGCCACAAGACAAAAAAACAACAGTAAAGCTATAAGAGAAAGATAAACATATATGTCCCCAGTGACAATGTGATTTTTCTTGAACATGAAGTTGAAGAAAGAGAGGACTAAGAGATACTGGCAGAAGAAATTGTTTAGGAAAATGTCCTAGACTAAGCAATTCATAATAATAGTTAGATGAAAACAATCATATGGTTTTTTTGAAAAGGAAAAAAAAACTCATATGACTAAGAGATAAGCATAATATGAGCACTTTGAGCTTAGCTGCTAACCCATTCTTCACAATAGATAAAACCTATGTCCATACCATTCTTCACAATAGATGAAACCTGTGCCCATAGTGAAGGCTCTTTTTGATAAGAGATCTACCATTATGTTAAGTTCGGAAAGTGATTTCGAAGAAGAGTTTTTTTTAATCTTACAATCTTAATTTTCCAAGAAAAATTTCTTTAATTTTACAATTTTATCTTTCCAAAAAACCAAATTAAAGACTTTTAACTAAACTTTACCTCTAATTTTAAATCTCCTAGAATTTGAAAACATTTAATATTTTCAAAACTATTTTTAAATATACCATACTGAATAGGTACCAATATATGAAATAATATTATTAACCCTTTTTATTTTTATTTTATTTTGTGTATTTTAAATAATAATATAAAATTCTCATTATGTATATATTTTACATGATTAATTTGATTAGTAAATGTCATTATTTAAGAAGTTTATAAAAAGAGGAGATTCAAAAAAAAAAAATGTTGGTGGCACTGTCGTAGGGATTCATGGAAGATTCCACTAAATTAACGAATGTTGCTCGTATTATCCGTTGTTTTCATCCATTCGTATAATCGTTTTGCAGGTAAAAAATGATATAAAACACTTTCTGATATGAATACAAATCAGTTCTGTTTCATAGAAAAGCCCCTCCATTGATTGAGTTGTCAAAAATGTCTATCACATCTGGCTGCTTTTGCTCAGACATTGGTGTCTCATTTGCATTTTCAAAATCTGTTTTAGAACCCAAGTTCCATTTCCATAAGAAATCCTCGGCACCCAAATGGGTCATTCACAGGGAACACAAGAGGATATATTGCAGGCATCCACAATATACCCCCGCACAGATAAATTTCCTCCCACAATCAAAATCCAAGGGCAGAATCAGAACTCTGTGTTCTGCGGCTGCTCCGAAATCTGAGAAAACTGTGAAGGAATTGTTTGAACCCCTAGTTCCCATCGCAGCTTCTTTCATTGTTTTTGCATTAGGTTTGGGTGCTAGAGTTGCTGCGGCTTCTGCACTTCCCGTCTCAGGCAGATTAATTGACAAAAGACTTATGCCCGGCTTTGCAAATGTCTCTTCTATTGTATCAACATCACCATCATCATCAACAGAGGGTACAGTTTCTTCTGATAAGCTGGTGGCTGAGAAAAGTCCAGAAAACTTAAGCTCTAATCCAGCTGAGGCAGAAAATTCCCAACCACACAATGATGAAGTACAAATAACTGAATATACAGGAGACGACGAAGCAATCTCAAGTTTAACAATAACTGGGAAGAAAGATAATGAAGCAACTTCAAGTTCGCCAATAACTAGGCAGGAAGATGACGATTGCAATGCAACGCACGTTCATGAAAACATTCACCCGAGAGGCCATTCTTCCTCAGGTCAGTCTCATTGGCTTGTAAAATTGGTGAAATATTAAGGATTTTCTCATTGGAATTTAGGTTTTAGGGTTTAAGAACCAATCAGGGTTTAAGAGTGTTTTTATTTTTGTTGGTTGGAAATAATCGCGATTGTAAAAAACTGACTGCGGTTTAGTTTCACTAAATTTATAATTTACTTATTTTCAAGGGTGCTTCACAGTGCTTGGTAAAACTAAGACGAAATTTGATTTTGCTGCTGTCTTTCAGTCTAAGTAGATCTGTTCCTAGTAGGACCTGCTTCATATTTAAGGGTAAGATTCTATTTATTCTTTATTTCGCTTCTCACTTCAGTGGAATCATAAGCCCTTAACACTCACAGTGCGGTAAGTTCCCACAAGGAAAGAACAAGTAGATTAAACTCTCTCTGCTTCTTAAAGGTATACGGCTTTCCCCGTCTTTTTAAAAGTTTAAGGCTTAACTGCTTTAAAGAGCCACCATAATTGTTATCTCAAGCATCCATAAGGGTTTATTGTTTATCACTTATAACAGCTAAAATTGTCAATGCAGAAATCCATAGGTTTTAATTTTTTGCGTAGCAACTTTCTTAGACGATTGGTAAAAGAATATATACAGAGCTTCCATACAACAAAATAGCAGCCACACCTGCAGCTTTCACAAGCACTAGAGAAGTCTAAGCAAGACTCAAAAAGCATGCTTGCTTATGCCAAAACAGCCATCTCATACAACCATGACCATATGTAAGTCCATAATAAACATAGATTCAGATAAAAAAAATTCACAAAGGATTTGGTCTGAGCATAAACACCAAACAGCTAAGCCAGCAGCCTTTGGGGCTAGACCCCAACCAGTAACTGAAGGATCTGAACTGCAAATCTGCAATATACCTCTTGGAAAAATTACCCTTAGGGGTGAAATCTTGGGTTAGGGTTTCAATGAGCACATGACAGAATTGTATTTTATAGCAGTATTACAGTACTTTTTCAATCTTTAAAGCATTGATGATTATTGAATGCACAAACAGTGTAAACAAGAACAGTTGATTTCACCAACGACACTATAAGTAAGGTCAATCAACAAGTACTGAGCAGATTTACAAATCCACAATTTTTCCAACAACACAATATAGTTTCTAGACTCACAACTGTAGCTATGACACCAGCAGTCTTTGCTGCTATCCTATACTATTATTCAGACCTTGATTTCACCCTTAGCTCCTTGCTGTTAACCAGCCACAGCTTCAGATTCCTGAGCAGAACCGCTTGGTCACTTGCTGCCTTGAATCTGACCCTAAATGAGCTCGCTGTAGGATAGCATTCAACTTCCACCAGCCTGCTACCCTTTTCCACCACAGACAACCAGCTGCTGTCCTTTTTCCAGCCTTTGTTGCCTCAGGCCAGGTGCCAGACCTTGTTTACCTCAGAAATTTGGTTCTCTGCCTCAGAGGTCTTTGATCCCAGCCTCGCTGTCTCAGACAAGATTATTTGCTGCCCCAGTGGGATTGATCCCAGCCCTTGTTGCCTTAGAGAAAATTATTCACTGCCTCAGAGTGGCTGATGCCAGCCCTTGCTGCCTCAGAAATCCTTTGCTGCCACTGAAAACCAGTCTGCTGTCCCCAGGAGGACCTTTGTTGCCCTAGAAAACCAGTCCGCAGCCTCAGGAAGACTTCACTGCCCAGAAAAGTAATTCACTGCCACAGATAGATAAGTCCCAATGTAAAATTTAATTAATAATGGTATGTTCTATGCTTAGCACAATTACTTCAATGTTCCTTAAACAGCCCATTAGCAATTTCCAATTTAGATTTCCAGTAGCAATCACATTAATCATTAATCACATTGACAGTAAAAGTAGATAGAACATGAAACAATATGCAGAAGACAAGCCAAGACAAGAGGACACTAGATTTGGTGGATGACAGGGAAAAAAACCCCAAGATGGAGAAAACCCTTTGATCAATTCTTCTTATTGTTATATCAAAATGTTCAGTAGAGATAGAGAGTACAAAAGTCAAATTGACTTGCCAATTCAAATTCAAAACAGCCCTGTCAATTTCTGCTGTCAAACTTCAGCCCTAACCAGAAAGTCAACACTGGTCAAAGCAGCAATAGAATGCCCTCAAAACAGTTCGGTCTTCCCCAGTCAAACTTGGCCTGATCAGGAGGTCAAAGTCAGCCCAGTGACAAAGTCAACAGTCAAACTTGGTCAAATTGCTGTCCTGAAATCTGCGGTCAACCTGCAATTTGGTCTGTGGTCAAAGTGCTAAGAAAATCTCGGTTTCTGTGCCAAAAGCTCGGCCTGCTGAGACAAGAATTCTCCAAAAGATTGAAGTCAAATGATTCCCAGAACGTGCTGGTCAAACTGCAGTCAACTTTGTGATTTCGGCCCTGTAATTCAGCTTCTAAAATTCGTCCTTCTTGATCCACATGTGTGAGAGAGAAGAATGCCCAATGTAGTATGAACCAATGAGAGAAGGAGAGAGAATGTGTGAGTGAAGAAGATGCCAAATGAGATGAAAAGTCACTTGTATTTATACAAGTTGTTGAGGGGGAAGTGACACATCCATTGGGCTTTTTGACCCTACATGATGATGTGGCCGTCCTTGACAATTTGCACATGTGTGGGCATAAATTCAAAATCACACTTTTGCTTGTCCAAATGAGATGATCTTTATATCAATTTTGGTCCTCTTGAAAAGAGGAATTTAATGCAATCATCATCTCCATCAAATGAGCTATCCTAAGGTGGAATTTGGCTCTAGTTGCCAATTTTAACACTCCCTCTCAACTAGTGAGAATTCTGTTAGATGATCCAAAATTAAAATATTATCATAGGTTGGAATAAAATGATTATTAATTTAAGATATTGAATTAATAATTACTATTCTAGAATATTTAATTATTTAATGGAGATATTTAGAATTAATATATTGTTGTAACAAGATATGACTCTCCAAATGTGTCGTATCTTAGGCTCTATTTTAGGAGATTTATTAGCTAGTTGTTTTGAATAGCATTTATTGTAAATGGACACTTGCTATTTAATAAGTGATCCATAATTAGAGGTAGTTAGGACATGGAGCTTATAAATAACTCATTGCAAGAGTGTTTGGTGGTTCGGGTGTAAACTCTTGCAAAATCAAATATGTAATTGTTTTTTTATTTTTATTTTTTTAAAATTACGTGTCTGAGGACACTTCTGCCATTATTGTGGTATCAGAGCTCTAGTAATGCTACAGTGGATGTGAGGAGGAGATTCTAACTTTACAAGTTTTTGGAAAAACTCCATTGAATTGATCAGCGAATGATTGGTATGACATTTGTCCAATTTTTTTTCTTTGTTTAAAAGAAACAGAAATTTTATTAATGATTGAACTGCCCTTTCGGAAGAAATAAAAGTTTTGTACTGCAATTTCTGGCCTGGTGATGGAGGATTTAAAATCTTGCACGGGTTCTTGGATCTAACGTTTCAATTCGTTTGAATTATTTCGTGGCTATATTTATTTAAATAATGAGAAGGCAATAATTTGAACGTTGAATCTATGTTGCCACGACTTCTGAGACATATGAATATAAAATTTGGCAACCGTTTGGCCAAATCTCCATCTTGCAAAAACGAACATCTGATTGATAATCTTGCAGAAATGAGCATCTAAACGATATGCCAACTGATGCATGTAATATGCCCGTCACCTTTGTTGGTGCATCCAGATTCGATCTTGCTGAATTCCTTTTTCTGCCGGCCATCTTGAGCTTTTGGTGCATCCAGATTCGATCTTGCCAAATTTCTTTTTCTGCTGGCCTTCGTGAGCTTTCGATAAATTAAATAGCGTAACAGAACTGGGCGCTTTGGTTATTGTTTGCAACATGTAGTACCATTTGCAACAACGTAATACCGTTTGCAACATGTGTTTATTTTGTTTTGAGTACATAAGCACTCTACGTGAAACGTTTGAAGGCTCCCAAAATTCATTTCCTTTAAATCTAGTTTCATTCCTACCATCAATGAAAATGATGTTTTATGAAAAAAATACCATTTTCAGAACTGTATTTTATTGTCTTCAAAGGATTGGATATGTGGACAAGTTGCTGTGTACGCAGTTGATTTTCTGAACAAGTACAGATTGCACCGCATCTTTTCCAAGCTGCTGTGCCCCAAACTTGAAGTCTTAGGCCAATTTTGTGGGTGTTTTTTTTGAGGACAACATGGAGTAGATCGAGATAGGCTTGGTCGTTGGATTTGCAAGCTTATAATGTGCTTAAATCAATTTGTTTCGATCAATTTTCCTCACCTTGGATTTCAACTTCGATTTGAGCTTTGGTTGCAGCAAGTGCAGGTCATACTGTTGCTCCTGATTTGCGCGTTAATGTGGATCTACATTTTGTTTGCTTAACTTGTGTCGATGAAAATTATACGAACTTGATTTTCGGTGGCCTTCTCCTACATGCCATGGACCCAGTTCACCTGAAACCTTAGAAGGATGCTATCGGAGTCATTCAAAATGTTAGCAAGAAGCCTGCCAGCATGAAGCCAGTAGAAGCCAACCTAAGCCAGCAAGAAGCTACCCTGAGCTAGCTAGCGGCCAGCGTGGAGGACAGCCTGAAACAAAAAAAATTTAGCCTCTTAAAGAGTTTTTTATTTGAAAGTTTAAAGCTGAATTGAAGCGTGAAGAAGCGTAGAAATAAGTTTTTTTTTTTTTTTTTTTGTAATGTTAATGGTGTGATAAGGATTTTTTCTGTTGTTTGTAATTTATTGTTTGTGGAGTAATAAGGTGATTTGTAAATTTTTGGAGTAATAAGGGAATTTCAATTGTAATTTTTTAAAGGGATAAGTGTAACTCAAAGTAATTTTACTTTGAGGGCGGGTAATTATTTTTTCCCAAGTTTTGCAAGAGCATCGTTGTAAAAGTCACATTTTGAAAGTTACCTTGTAATTTTTGAGAAATTGACTAGAGCTGAGTGCAAAGCTCAGTCATTTTTCTCCTGCTTCAACGACTATACGAGGGTCAAGGCCAAGCCTCGATAGATCGTGTTTTTTGCGTGGTGTGTTGCATGTTGTGTTGCCCATCTTGACATTTTTTTGATTCTTGGTGCGAAGCTTCAACGCTACAATGTCAAAGTTGATTAATTTGTTTTCTGATTCCGACAAACTTGAAGGCTCAAAATCTTATAAAACATGGCACCGTCTCATCGAAAGCACTCTCATTTACAATGAATTATGGCAGGGTATATGTGATGGAGATATTAAGCCAAATAAACCCACAGATGCAGCTGCACTAGCAAAATGGGAAGTTAAGAATGCCAAAACCTTAGCTCTTATTAAATCTTCTGTGAATGATGAAATGTATGTCCATATAGAAAATGCTACAGATGCATGGTCTGCTTTGAAAACTTTTAAAGACCTCTTTGATACTCGGCCTGAATCAAAGAAAGTTGATTTACAATTAAAATTGTTGCAACAAAAATTGACTGAAGGAGGTGATGCTCTTGAATATATCTCAAGACTTAAGAATATTAGGCAGGAAATCATTAGTGCTGGTTTTCCAACAATAGATGATAGTTTTATGGTAACAATTGTAATTGTTGAACTTCCTTCTTCCTACACACATTTTTTGGAGACTTTACAATTAACTGGGAAATTAGAGAAACTAAAGTTTGATGAGCTCTGTGAAATGTTGACCCAACATGATAAAACCTTTGGGAAGAAGAAGAAAGTTGGTGAAGATATTTTTTTCATAGAGGCCAGCACTAGTAAAACATCAACAGACAGTTCTCGAGGCAGAGGCAGAGGGAATTTCAATTAGAATCAAGCAGCACATAATGTACAAAGTCGGGGTCGAAGCCAAAGCAGACGAAACAACTTTAATAGAGACAACAATTCAGGAAGGAGTAATTTTCAAGGTAGAGGAAACAACCAGGGAAGAGGCAATTTTCAAGGACAAGGAAATAATAATCAAGGTAGAGGACAATCTCAAATTAGAAGTCAAAGTAGAGGCAGAGGAAAATCTTCAGGAAGAGGAAGAGACTTAAGTCAAATTGTGTGTCGAAGATGTAACAAAGTTGGCCATTATGTTGAAGATTGTCGAACCTCTCTTAATAAAATTCCTAAGTTTCAGCAGCACTCAACGCAATTTGCAAATGATCAAGATGATGATAACTCAGAATATGTTTTTACTTCCTCGCCAGAATCACAACTTTCATCCCGTCTTAGAAGTGACTATGAAGATGCCTGGATCTTGGATTCAGGGGCAACTCAGCACATGACTTGTCGACTTGATTTTTTTTGGAATTTTCAAGATTGCCAACTTAATTCCATTTTTCTTGCAGATGATACAAAACATACTCCTTATGGAAAAGGAGCAGTTAAAGTTTTTCTCCCTGGCATTGGAGAAAAATGATTTCCAATGTATGGTATGTACCAACTTTTAAGAAAAATTTGCTCTCTTTAGTCACGATTTGACAAGCAGGACATCAGGTGATTATGGAAGATGGTTTAGTCAAGATTAATTCAGTCAAACAAAGTTTGAAAACTGTCATGACAGGTTATGAAGATGGAAAACTGTTACGGATGAAAGGGACAATTATTCCAAGGCATTCTGATTTTGCAGGGGCAGTGGCTACATGTATTTCACCTATAAGACTATGGCATGTAAGATATGGACATTTGAATTTTGAGAGTCTTTCTCAATTGCAGAAACAAGGAATGGTTAAAGGATTTCCCACTTTCAAAAGGGAATATGCAAAATGTGAAGCATGCATTTATGGAAAACAAAATCGAGAAAGTTTTCCATCAAGTTCATGGCGTGCAAACAAGCGGCTACAACTAGTTCACAGTGATGTTTGTGGTCCACTACAAACTTCATTTGGTGGTTGCAAATATTTCTTACTATTCATTGATGATTTCAGCAGAATGACTTGGGTTTACTTTTTGAAGAACAAGTCAGAAGCATTTGATAAGTTTAAAATTTTTCGCAAACTTGTTGAAAATGAAGTCAGAAAAGATCGGTACTCTCAGAACGGATAATGGGGGAGAATTCACTTCAAATGAATTCAAAACTTATTGCAGTGAAAATGGCATAAGACGACATCTCACTAATGTTTACACTCCACAGCAAAATGGAATAGTCGAAAGAATGAATCGCACTTTGTTAGGAATGGCGAGATCCATGTTAACCTTCAAGAAGTTAAGTCCAACATATTGGGCGGAAGCAATACATACCGCTGTCTACTTAAGAAACAGATCTCCAACTGCTTCTTTAGACGGAATCACACCTTATGAAGCTTGGTTTGGTTTCAAACCTCGAGTTAAACATCTTAGAGTTTTTGGGTCAGTGTGTTATGCCTTAGTTCCGAAAGAAAAACGAACTAAGCTTGACTCGAGAAGTTTAAAATGCACAATGATTGGCTATTCTGATGAGAAGAAAGGGTATCGTCTTTTGACCAACGGAAAATTTATTGTGAGTAGGGATGTCATTTTTGATGAAACAGAGAGTAAGAGTGCTGAAGAAATTGAAAATCTTCTTCACAAGTTAGAATCTAAGGGAAGTAAAAGAAATGATAAAAACCAAAGTCAACCAACTTAACCAAATTGGTATGAACTTGATTTTCCTTCCTCTGAAGATGAGTCATCTACATCCACACCAGCAACAGGGTCCTCAAGCAGTTCATCCGCATCTCCAAGCAGCAGCAGTTCTTCTGAAAGTGATTCTCCACATTCTTCACCTGAACGACGAACATCAGTTTATATTAATCCTCTTTACAACGATGGGGACTTTACAGAAGCACAAACAAGTGAGCACAAACTTCCGAAATGGGCAGTTCAACTTTTGAAAGATGTAAAGCCTGATGAACAGAATAAAACTGGCACCAGAAGGGCACATAGAAGTGAAGGCAATTTTGCCTTGATAGCAAATGATTTTACTGAACCTTCCACATACAAAGAGGCAGTAAAACATAAAGAATGGCAATAGGCTATGGTTGAAGAATATAAAGCAGTAATTGATAAAAACACTTTGAAACTTGTTGAATGTCCAGCAAATGTTAAACCCATAGGATGCAAATGGGTTTACAGAATTAAGTATAATCAGAAGGGTGAACTTGACAAGTATAAAGCACGACTTGTCGCAAAAGGTTTTGCGCAGTAGGAAGGAATTGATTATGAAGAAACCTTTGCTCCAACAACTAAATGGAACACCATCCGATTAACACTTGCATTGCCCGCTCAAAAAGGATGGAAACTTCATCAAATGGATGTGAAAAGTGCTTTTCTCAATGTGGATTTACAGGAGGAAGTGTATATGACTCAACCACCTGGTTTTGAAGTTGAAGGACAAGAACATAAAGTCTGCAAATTGATTAAGGCTTTATATGGATTAAAACAAGCTCCCCGAGCTTGGTATGCAAAGATGGATGAATACCTTAAGAAAGTTGGTTTTCAACGAAGTGAATCTGATGATACTTTGTATGTGCGACAACAGGGAAAATATCTGGTAATTCTTGTTATGTATGTAGATGATTTGATCATTACTGGCAACCATGATGATCATATTGCACAGGTGAAAAAGGAGTTACAAGTAGGTTTTAAGATGACAGATTTTGGATTACTTCACTACTATCTTGGAGTTGACGTCTTCCAACGTCCACATCATATTTTCATTTCTCAGAGTAAGTATGCAGCAGAGGTTCTTCAGCGATTTGGCATGCAAGATTGTAAGCCTGTTCTCACCCCCATGGAGCAAAACTTGAAACTTTCAAAATTTGAAGGGGGGGAAAAGGTGGACAGTACAACTTACAGACAGTTGATTGGCAGCTTGATTTATTTGACAAATACTCGTCCTGATCTATCTTATGCAGTCAGCATTCTTTCACGTTTTATGCAGGAACCACGAGACAGCCACTGGAATGCAGCCAAAAGAGTTCTTCGATATATCCAAGGAACAAAAGATTTTGGTCTTCTTTACACAAAGACTAAAAATTTTGTACCTGGTGGATATTCTAATGCCGACTTTGCTGGGAGTATTGATGATCGAGCATCAACATCAGGTTATCTAATGAATATGGGGTCAGCAGCAGTATCTTGGAGTTGTAAAAAGCAAGCTACAGTGGCCACTTCTTCAGCAGAAGCAGAGTACATTTCAGCATGGGAAGCAGCATCTGAAATTGTTTGGTTGCGCCGAATTTTGCAGGACTTGTGCATTTCTCAGGCAGAAGCTACATCATTGTTCATTGACAGCCAGTCAGCCATCAAACTTGCCAAGAACCCAGTTTTTCATTCAAAGACAAAGCATGTGGACACCAAGTATCATCATATCAGGTCGCTCATTGCCAAAGATGTTCTCAAACCAGTTTATTGTCCTTCCGAAGATCAGATCTCCGACATTTTCACCAAACCGCTTGGCAGAATAAAATTTACTAAGTTCAGGGATGAACTTGGTATCTGTTGTAATGTATCTTTGGATCATAGGGGGGAATGTTAGATGATCCAAAAATACAATTTTATCATAGGTTATAAAATTATAATAAAATTAGAATAAAATTATTAATTTAAGTTTAAACTATTTTCGATGGTGACGTTTGAGCCAATCTTGATTGCTTACCTTTACTTTTTTTTTTTAAATAAACAAAAATTTCCATCATTTGCTTACAAGATTTACTTTATTATTCCAAACAACCATATTCAGGTTTTAGGTGTCCAGAAGAGAATAAAAAATTCAAGATCCGTAATAAATGGGGCAAGCCTACAACAAAATTCAAGATCTGTAATTCATTAATATTTCACAAAATTAAAGAGTGGTTGTTTATTATTGGCTTATTAGATGAGAAATTAGACTAGCAACAAAAAAATTAGTTAACAATATGATATGATTTAAGTGCTCAAAGGAAATTCAATAGAACACCGTGTTTAAAAGTTGTTTTTTGATGGGGAAAAGTGCACCAAAAATATAACACCAAATATAGTTCTAGAGATCATGAAAATAAAAATAAAAACATTACAACATAAAATCAAGAGGAAAGTGAGATCCCATCTCGATTGGGAGGAAGGGGGAAGAGGGGTGTCAATTATATCTTTGCTATTTGTTCATGGGTAGAATTTGGATTCAAACTAACTTTGATGTAAGCCAAGTGACTTTTAATATTCAACAGTTGCAGTGTCATGTTATCCAACCTAGTCGAAATTTGCTCCAGTGCATCACAATGTTTCAGTAAAACCTTGCTTAGGAGTGCCTTCAACTGCCAATACATGTCTATCATGTATAGGTATTGGTTCTACCTTCTTCTCATGTTCCAAGTGTTCGGTATCTAAGCTATGAGTCCTTCCATCAATTTTACTTTTGTGAGAATTTGTCCTTCCTGCCTAACATCATCATTCATAACATTGAGCTCACTTTGCACCTCAGGAGGGGTATCGTCATGCCCATGAGTCGTGCGTGCGACATGTGATGAGTTGGGGCAACATACCCTCGGTTAAACATGACAAGCCGGCGTGCGACGAGTCGATGGGCGACAAGTTGGTGGGCTGCGAGTCGGGTACAACGTTATGTGACGTTGGGACGAGTTGGCATGCGATGAGCCAACGAAGAAATGAAAACTTGGCTAAGTGTCAAACTCATGGGAGGCGACCTTATACGGTGAGTGGTCGGGTAGGTGGACCCAACGAGGCAGCATGAGGGGGCAAGCTGACCTTGAGTGGGCATCCAAGTTGGAAGGTCGACCTAGGCTGACCGACCCACATAATATCCATGGTGAAGCATATGAATAGAGGACGCATGGGTGGAGAGAACACATCAAGTAAGAGAAATCATAAGTCATAACTTGGAGTGCGAATATTGAAGGAATATGAAGAAGAGTCGAGGTGCAGGCGAGTGTCTAGATCAAAGCACCAAGGCAAGGAGCATAACCAGATGAGTGCAAACGACTAAGCAAGCCATAGGTCGGGTGAACCGGGTAGTAGTGGGGCGGGTCTGCTGGCAGGTTGCTGCAGTCGAGTAAGTCGGGTGGAGGGCGAGCTGATAGGTGAGCGAGTTGGTTCGGCGAGCTGACAAAGGGGCAAACTGTTGGAAATAATATTGAGAGGGGGGGGGGTGAATCAGTATTATCAGATCAGTAAAACTTTTTCATTTTCATACTTAGATTCATATACGCAACTTCAGTTAAGTATATCCGCGTGTATACGCAACTGTGTCTAAAGCAACAAGCGTACATCCAGATTATTTAAGATTCAGATAATCTAATACAAGTTGATCTTTAGTTAATGCATCAGAACTTCATTGACCATATGAGCAGTAAACAGAAGCAGTAAAACAGAACAGATCATCACACACAAGAAGCACACATGAACACCATGATATAAGGTGGAAACCCAATGTGGGTGAAAACCACCTGCTGCAATTTGTTTCTATCTTCCTTTAATAAGAAACTTCT